>JAQFZX010001767.1:0-25468 GCA_034682405.1 Hydroisotoma schaefferi | reverse complement strand
ATTGAGCGAGTGAGTGATCGAATGAAATTTGAGTGAGTGAGTGAGCGAGCGGAACCTCTGAACGGTTGCATGTCTGAATAGGAGTGAATGTTAGATTAATGTACTGTTCAATTCAATGGTAAACTCCATATGGATGGTTATCCCCTTATCAAACGTGAATAATGTCACAAAATGTAACTAAAAGTGGTATTAAAGTGGGATTAGAGTAAAAGCAAGTAGAGAATGGTCCTAACTCCAACTACCCATACTGATTACACATCTAGATAGTAGTAGCTCCGGTAGGAACTACTTTTTTTGGCATTACTTTATAATAATTGAAACAAAATGAGTGGCCATGGTTAAGCGGATGAGTAATTTAGTGCCAACAATCCACAACACGCAGTTTCCCACGACCTTCTTCACAATAATACAATCCTTCATAATGGTTTTTTTAAATGTAAAGTCTGTACAAGTCTTGGTAGTATTTGGTAGGATTATATGGAAGACGTACGTAGGTAGCTTAGCCATACAGTCCTGGAACTCTGTTAATTATTATTATACAGCTATAATGAGACTTTATCCCCTCGTTAAACTACCCAATAACCAACTCCATGCACTAACAGTAACAACAACTCTTGTGAACTTTGTGTGTGTATGTGTGTGTGGAGGAACGAGGAGTCAAAGTCAAGGGAAATTACAGGAAGGATTAACTAACTAAACTACGCAAGAAACAATGGTAGTAGTAATCATAGTTAACTCTCAAGATGAGTAAAGTTCCCACGAAACTCGTTTAGTTAGTAATCAACTACTTTTTGTTTTGAAACTTTAGCCAGTAGGGCTGTCAGTGTAGTATGTATTTTTGTATGCGTGGATAAAATAAATGGGAAATGGGATGTAGTAGTAGCAGTCTGAATCCTTCATAAATGAAATGTGCATAAAAAGGGATAAGAGGAAGAGTTTTAGTTGTAGGAGAGATGGGGATTTAATTATAATTAGGATATTCTCCAGTATAATTTTATAACTTTTCCAGGGGATAACTTCCCGTTGTACGTTAACTGTTTGGTATTTTACTTATTTATTAACTACATACATAGTAGTGGAGACAATTAATTCCATTAAAATATGCTTTATTAAATTATTAGGATGAAGAATAGTAAATATGTGTAAATATGTGTAAATAGGTAGATGTAGTAGACTATTTACCTTGCAGGAGAATAAGAAGATTGAGGAACCGGTCCAGAAACGGACACGGGATACTCTCCCCCAACATATCCAACTGCGTCCACAAATCCAGCAATACAGATCAACATTTTTACACACTTTTTTGTAGTAATCTCTTATGGGAAAAACTTTGTATAATCTTGACAATATTTACTCTCTTCTACATATATATTGGCTATATTTACCAATAACTTGGCATGAATTATACTACTACTTCTACTACTTTAAACTTCACAACCAGAGTCAATTCCTTTACTCAACTCAACAAAATCTTATGAAATAAAATTCTGAGTTTGTCCTGCTAACAAAAATAAACCTGCTTCATTAAACTTGAGGATTTGTATGCTAATTTAGTGCAAAAAATGAGTAAAAAGAGGATTGGAGGAGATGCCAGAAGTAGAATTAGAACTGGTCAAGACGTTGGTATGAGGATTGAATAACCGTTTACTTTCTTCCCTCTACACTCGATAAATACAATATGATGAAACTGAACCTCGAATCCTAAAAGATATAATATAAATGGATAGGAAGGAAGGTTTAATAATTTGAACAATGAAGAACAAAAGCCAAGACTGAACTGAACTGAACCAACCACCGACACACCATCAACTTTCACACAAGCAGCCTTAAGAAACTGCTGGATTCTGCTATTAAGGAGTTGTACTTACTAACTAACCTTGGAGTTGCCCACTCAAATACTATCCTTTTATCCATACATATCTATATATTATTAATATGGTACGAGTTTAGAAGAAGAGGGATCAACAATTGGTTCTCTGGCCTTTTTCCTTAAGACAAATCTTTATAACCAAAACGTACTTCTTGTTGAGACTTTGTTAAGATGGTTTTTGTAAGTATAGGTAGTAAGTAGTAAGTAGTAGTAGCTAGGGATGTTTGCAGAGAACCCGTGAGGGTTCAGGTTGCATCTTACAAGAACGAGACCACTTCCAAGCTGACGAGATTTCAAATTAGAAACAAACAGTTGGTTTCTTCTGAAGACATATGGACCAGCTGGCACAAAAACCATTTCTTCCCTTTCAGTCACCTTTTTTTTGCTCCTTAACACACTTTTACTGATTTCAGACCGTTTTTTTACACTCTGCTTTCATAAAAAGATGGTGGGATTGATAAGGAGTTGTGTGTTTGGATTTATAAACATAATGCATGTTCCTAGAGATGAAGGTATAAGAATTTACTTGAAGATTGTCAGGTTATTTATTGGAAATACGTAGGCTGGAAAGCTGGAATCTCAACTCAGCCTACGTGTCCATTCATATAATTCATCTCCATTCTTAATTTATATATTTCTTTCTACACTCGTCACAAATCTTAATTCTTTGTTGTAAGAACCCTAACCTACCTAACCTACCTACCTATTCCCTCTCTAGTTTCAATAATTCGGTTAATCATCATCCGGCTGGTTCCTTTCTTCCTTATAAGATTTAGACAGACAGACAGGGACTCATTTAGTTTTGAAGAGATTTGGTTCGTGCTATTATTACCTACCTAATACGTTTATTACCAAGAAGAACAGACCTACTCGGCCTCTATACTTACTCTAAAAACCTCTAAGGATTTCCATGCCCCATTTCTAAAAATAATAATAGAATCCTTCCAATCCTAGCCCATACTTTTTCTATTTAAAGTTCCATAGTTAGTTGTGGAGGATAAGTTTGGAATTATGAGGGGAGATGTTATATAATTATTGGACTTGAGGTTAAAGATGTTTAAAAAGAAGGACAGGTGGTTGTTTCTCCTTGGATGACTTTTTTCATGTGTAAATGTCAGTCGTTCCCTTGTTCATCTGTTGACCAGACGGGTTTCAAAAATATTGTTAAACTTACTTCTCTACTTTATCCCTGGAGACAAGGAGTATAAGTAATAAGCATGCAGTAGTATTAGTATTCCTCCAAATGGCAGAAGAGGATACTTGCGTAGTTAGTTTTTGTGTATGAATCATCCATCTGGCATATGGCTTGTGCCCAACAAACTTATCTTGAAACACACACACACGAGACACGAGAGAGATCAGAGAACAAGGTTCAATTATATTATATTCTGTATAGGATCTTAAGAACTGCTGGGTCTCCTGCTGTTCCTTCCCAATAATTACATCCAACCTGGCCAACCTTCCTTCAACAATTAATGCAGAAACAGTCACTTTATAACCTTATGGCAGAAGTATTAAAAGTACACTAAAATCAAAATCTCATTTTTTTATTCTTTAATCTTATTGCAGAAAACAATTCACAGGGATTTGCGTTTCATCTATAAAATAATGCTATAGTTCTCTATATAAAACTACTAAAAGGATACAATATTTGTCACATAACTTGATGCATTTATTTTTACACAACAAAGCCCTTCTAAATCCTAACGACCAAATTATCAAGCCAGACCATTCGGTCTGTTCCTCGGGAAATGCTAATGAAAAGTTAAATAGAAAGTTGTAAAAAAAATCCACTGAAGGATAAGAAAACAGCCGGCATAAGAAGACGGTTTTGCCTCCACTTTTATATTCCACGTCTTCACTTTTTGAAACCTGGATGAAACCTTTATTGAATAGTTGATCTATCTATATTATACTAATCAATAGAGGAATGGAGTGAGTGGCAAGATGTTGATTTAACAATGAAATAGTGGGATTTTAGCTAAAGTCAAAGGGGCATTTGGTTTTTAAATTGTAAAGGGCAGATGCTAACCAGTTGAGGTAACAAGTATTCGTAGAATAAGAACAATCTGGTAATAAGACTTCCATGGTTCGGTTAACAAGTAATAATAAATAGGAAATAAATCTATTGTAATGCAATGGGTCGGTCGACTGTTTAGTTGGTGATTGTTGGATTGCTGCTGGATGGAACACGAGCCACTACCTGATGGTCACTCCTGACCTTCGGGTTAGTTAATCAGTCTAATCCAAAAGAATATAATCTAATCCAAAGAGTGATAACTCAACCTTAGCCATACCTACCAACCCTATAGCTATCCCTTCAAAATCACTCACAAATTCTGATTTTAGACGGTGGGATTCAGGATTTTATAGGAAGCTTGAGAACAAATCATAGCCGATTAAAAAATACTTATAGGTGATAGATAGTAAAAGTATTATACAATTTCAACAGATTTCTCTCAAAAGAACAAAAGGAGAGGGCGGAGAACTCAATCCATGTGATCCAAGAAAATGAAAAAAAGAAGGGTCTTCTTTATACTTTTTTATAATTTTCTTTATCATTCTCAAACATCTTTTCCAGATCATTTCTTTTATTTATAAAAAGAATACGAGTATTCTTTGGAGTCAGTTTATTCATCACATCCATCTCCATCTTATATACTTTATCTTTACTACTAAATACATTCCTCCTCCGACATATTTTATTTTAAATAGAGTAAATAGAGTGGAATGGCTGGGATTCTGGGATGAAACTTTATCCTTTTTCATAGAAATATGATAAAAGATGTAGTAGGCTAAGAAGATGGGATTCCTTGTTTGCGGAAGGATCTTCTTAAGGACATGAAACTATTCATGGACCGATTGGGGATCTTGTCTTACCGATAAAAGTAATACTTATTGAAATCCTTACTTCATATCTCACAGGAACAATGCTTAAAAACATGAGTAAAGGGAACAGGAAAGGTCTAAGAAGGAAAGAGTCTTGAGTTATTTAAGCCGCTTTCTTTACCTTTATCTTTGATCAAGGGTTCTCATCTATCATTAAATAAAAGTAATTCAACTCCAAAATATTCAGCCCAGATGAACTCCAGTTTTTTTCCTCTCTGTAATCCCCTAACCTTTGTTGTCGGTTTGAATCCATTCCAATCTCATTCTTCTACTTTTAATGAGTTTTACAAAAATGAATCTGAAGAAACTAAAAGTAATTCCAGAAGCCCTTTCCTTTCTTTTATCCATCAAACAGCCCTTTCTTCTAATGTAATTTAGGTTAGAATAAATAGATTGGAAATATAATTCTGGATGGAAAAGGGTTCTTTGTAAAGGAGATAGCTCTGGGGGATATATTTGGAATAAAACTCCAACTACCGTAAGTTCTAAGGTATTATTTTATACACAATGTATACAACCTTTATCAATCTGTATTTTCGCCATCAAGTATCCTATCGAACTGCAGACGAAAAGTCATTAAAAATAGTCATTTATCTTAGTTTTTATTTGCATAACTAACTAACTTTATTCTTCTCTTTTTTAATCCATGTCTAAAACGATGTAGGAAAGATGAGGAAGACAGAACAATGGACAGTGAAAAGAATGAGTGATAATAATTCTCTTTGTTTTAAGATAAAGATATTCATTATTCCAGGGATTTGCTTAACATTTTAATGAGCAACTTTGATAGTTTTAGGGACAGAAGAGCTAAGCTGGACGAGCCAACGAAACAAGCAGAATAATACAACTGAGGGTTATAATAGATATAATAATAACCAAGTAAATGAGCCAAACATCTTATTCCTTGTTCATTATATTCTTAGACCCTGTGTAGGTCTAAATCTACAATCACACTAGGAATTATTATAATAAATACCAATTTTCAATTGAACTTGAGAGTAAAACAGAGAGTAATCAAGTTGTTTAGATAAAAAGGCAGTTTGGCCAATAACCTTCCATTCAATTCCATTAAATGGATGATTAAAATATATTTTTCCTACATTTAAAAAATCCGAAGCGTAGATAATCCGAAGAAGGTATAAAGTTTAAGTTGGTCAGTGAGGGAATTATTAGAATGGGAAATGAGTTTGCTGAATCGTCTCTTGTTGAGATTTGCTCTACTTTTACCTCACAAAAAAGGAATCTGCTGTGGAGTGAGTGAGTGAGTGATATTTTAATGGGTTTATATTCTTCTATTAAAGATGAACTCTGTTGGGTGTGAAGTATGAAATTATATTTGTAAAACATCCCGTAATCCTTGCTTGGGTTGACTGCTCATTTGTACCAAACAAAAGGTGAATACACTTATCTACAAACAACAACATCCTCATCATCACACATCACATTACATTACTTAGGTACATAGGAATAGGAATTATATGAACTTAAATATGATAAACTAACTTTAGTTCATCCTATTAACTTACACTTGTATTAAATGGAAAAACAAAACCGGGTTGGATGTATTCCACTTATTTATAGGTCATTATTTTCATAAAATAAACTACTGGACAAAGTATTTCAAACAATTATGATAATATAATCCGAAGTGCTAGATGCAGTAAATGATACTAATCACTCTTCTAAATATTAATATAATACCAAATCAATTGCAATTATACATTGTTCATTCCATCCACAAAGTATGTATACTATCCCTCTATTATCTTCCACCCTGATAAAGCATATATTATTCCAATTACTCCATTTGGTAATTAACCCAACAATCATTCCGACATGAGAGTTATCTGTAATTCAACTTTATTACCTCCGAGATCCAAAAGATGTATGGATAAGATAGAGATTTAACTTATCATTTCCTCCACAAAACTCTCCCCCTTCATTAACTTCACTTTTAACACCAACTTTCTCATCCTTGTTTAGCACTTGATTAAACTTATTAATATTGTCCAAACTATGAGCCACTTTAGGACATTTATAATCATCCGACTCATTACAATTACACTCAAAGTAATCCCCATTACTTTTACCCTCGTCAGAATGAACACCACTGATCCTATTCCTTTGCAAGTGTTGTTTACAGTTGTTATCATAATGTGTTGTATATGTTTTATCATTCTGAAGAACCAGAGCATCATTCCCATCCGGATCTGTGACAATAATAAGGGATCTACTTCCTCCAGAGATATCTCTTGGAATGCATATGCAAGCGGTGAGGCTTCGCCTCCTCCCTTTCAATCCGCAGCCACCCCCACCAACACTCTCTACGCTGTCCGTGTCATTGTAAGCCTTATTCTCAACCCCATTGTGACCTTTGACCCTCTTCCCCTTCACGTGGGGGAGGTTATTGGAGCAAAACAGACAGCTCGACACTTTTTGACAAAACTGAGATCCCGATAACCACATTGAGATTGAGATGGAGAGCAATCCGAATGCCACTACTAGGGGAACTATTACAAACACTTTACTATCTCCTCCAGAATCCATCATCATTTTTACTATAACCAAAACTAACTAATTATTAAACAGAATTAGAGTAATAAAACTAGAACTTTTTAATAATAATCTAATTAAAGTATCCCCTTTCTCTTTCACATTTTTACTGATCAAATTCTTGTATTAGTTTGATATAAACCAACGAACTTTGCATTATCTTATTAGTAAAAGTTTCAATTAAACCCCACAGAGATCTTTAACCAAACAATTCCCTGCAAAAGTGCAAGAAAATAATACAAAACCACCTACAAACCTCTCACATCACTCAACTTTAATTGATAAACTTTTCTACATCCTCGATTCTACTTTGTATTCCTCCAGGATTGATAAAACTGCAAAGCTAGTGGTAAACTTTGGCTTAAACTTAATCTATTTCTATTACTTTTGGAATGAGATGAATCCTAACTTGATCCACATTTGTGAAGGTTGAGAATAAAAAAGTGCATACTATTCCCCATAATCAATAAGTCAATAGAAGTTAGTTGGTTGGTTGGATAGTTAAACTCTGGGAGACTGAAGGCCAGGAACAAAGCCTTTTTTTACTATTATAAAAAGCTCTGGTTGAAGGTCTAAGGTGAAATGAAAAACAATACGAAAATATGCTAACTTGAGTTAGTTAAGGAGAAGGAATTATAAATAAGGCCAACTTGTACGTGTGTTTGTTATATAAGATATTGTAAGCCAGGGATTGACAAAAGTGTCATAACTCTTTGTATGTATTATTATATTATTAATAGGGGAAAGCCAACAAGATGTGAACCATAAGCTGGCTAATTTGGATATTCCATTAGATGCAAGCAGCACTAGGCAGCATGTTCTATGGAAAATATTAACCTTTGTTATATAATGTAATGTATGGGATGGAGTTCCTTGTACTTCTACCTACGTACATCCACCATTTAGCAATGAATAGAAGTATAGGGCCAAAATATGTTCGCAGTTTGGCAATGTTTCAAACCACAAAGGTAGCAAAGTTGGAACATGAGGGAGAATAATATTAGATAAAGTTATAATGGAAATAGGTGATTGATGATGGGTAAATATTAATGGAGGTAGACGGAGGAGCTAGACAAAGTCTTCCTATTCCGTACTAACCAACACTTTCTACTAGAATTATATTCCAAATATTGATCAGCACTTTTATGTGAGCAAATTATTTATAAATTTGCATGGACAAATATTAACTAATATGCCCAGTCCGTTGTAAATCACATCAGCAGACCAATCTACAATATATATCCAATAATTATAAAATAAAGTCATATTCATAAATTATAGTGTTAAGAAGAGGAATATAATAAATAATCGAGACAAAAAGTATGTCCCGTTCTGTCCAATTATGCTGCTAAAACGTGTGCATCTTTATAAAAGATAGTATAGGGAATTTATAGATTGAACCTTATCTAGTATTTGGAGAGATAGATGGATGGAATAATGAATCCCTACAACCTTTTTACGTATTGGTCAGTTGAGCTGTTGAGCATAAGATGTATATCCGGATATATAGGAAAAAATATGTTAAATAAGGCTGTTTAATGTCTTATTTTGATTCAATTATTTGTGACCCTCGTGAAGGTGAGTCCGTATGACATTTTGAGTGAATTAACAAGTTAATTTAATTAGCCATGGCTCTGCAGAAATTGTAGGAGAGTTGACTATAGCTCTGTAATAATAATAAACACTCCAGCTTTACGTTTAGATTGCATAAACTAATTAGATTTAATCTCTAGAAATAATAGGGAGTAAAAGATGTTTATTAATATTGGACAAAACACTTACGTGTGGTATTATTACACCTTAACTCTTACAGTTTTCCTTAACTGCTTGATTAATTTGCATGAAAGGGTTGGGAATGAGAAAGGGGAAGGTAGTGCAGTTTTAGTAATCAATCCTCCCATTGCTAATTACTATTTAATATATGGATTAATACAGTAAATATCTATATGAAGATAAATCGCAATTATTGTAAAAACAGGGAGCAAAAGTTGGCAATAAACTCTGGTTAAAATCTTGAGAAAGTTAAATAAGGATAGCTGCTTTGGATGGAGGATATCCAATTAAATTCATCATGAGTGACAATCCCTTGTTTAAAACTGGGATTACTTTCCTTAATCTTATCTTACACGTCACACCCATTTCTCTCAATTTAGTTTCATCCATTCCTTATCCCTCCTATCTCCTCCTTACAATTTAAAACTGAGGAAAGTGTAAACAATGAAATATTCCGTAAAGAGAATAAGGTTGACAATTCAACTTGTCATATATGATTGTTATTCTCTCTAATTAGTTGGCCAACCTCCAGTAAAACCTGAGCTGGGCAAGTGTAGGGTTTCTCCATAAAGAATTGCTCTCCACCCACGCAACCCAACCACACCCACATCCATTCCATACAAAGGACGATACTTTGGTTTTACTTGGATAAATGGCAGTAAAGATTAATTGACGAGGCTGAGGTGGCTTCTGGAACTTCCCAAGTTGACAATATAAATATTATTATATTATTATGCACAACTTTGGGCTACACGTGCGTGGCTTCCCATTAAAATCTTGCTACAACTCCTTGTACAGTTAACAATCCAAACACTTAAAACGTTGGATATAAAAGGGACCTTTTTAAATTACTTTCCGTGTACATTCTTTCTACATTATTATCCTTTATCCTCCGATTGTTTTAAATTACTAACTTCTCCTTGAAAGTTTTTAATTGTTAACTTTCATTTTCATTGTCTCCTTTATACGGAGGAATTATGTTTATTTTACCAATAAAAGGCTCCTCAATAATATTAATTCACAACTGTCGTAAAATAAACCCTTGTTCGGCTTCAGTTTCTTTAAAATGGAGAACGATTTAAGTTTAATGGAAACCAGTTCCAATGGATGTTTTATTAATGCAGATCCTCGTCCTATTTTAATTGGATAAGATAGCAATCTCATTCCCAATTTTGGAAAGATTGTAAAAACTATAGGAAGAGTATTAATTACTTTGATAAAAGCTCCATCTTTTTAATGCTTAACTATTCCACTCTCGGATTGTCCAGATAGTTTGTGAGGGATAAACTGGTCTTAATAAACTTTAAAACGGGTGGTTCGTTGTTTTGAATCCTATAATTTTATTTTATGGAATTGGATTGAGTGTTAAACTTGTTAAATCCTTCCAATTGTCTAAATATTATTCCTAGTTATTGTGATGGTCATAAATCAATAAGGTTATTGGATTGGCTCTGTCCTTAAAAAGTGGTTGATGAAATTCAGTACAATTCCAAACTACCTACTCCCTTTCATGATTTTGTCCAATGCAATGTGGCTAAACGAGTTTAAGTTGTAGGGTTGTAGGAAGGTGGGTAGGTGGGATAATTTATCGATTTTAGGCATTACTATTTACAATGTTTGATAAGGTGATGCGATTTTGATGATAATTGAATAACAACATTATACTGACATGTTCAACGCCTACACCATACAACATACTAAGTAAAGTACCACTCATCTATCAATTATTTCAGGCTAAGACTGGAACCAAATAAACGTTCTACTAATTAATTACTTTGTGGAGTTTACTAAAATCGGACGAGGAGTTTAAGAAGGGATTAATTAGTGTGGTAGCAGTTTCCTCGGGGGGAGGGGGGGGGGTAACTTTTACATAGACCACCCTTTCATAAATAGATACAAGGTATTACATTAATTGTGCATATGAATGAGCAGGACGTCTGTTTTCTAGGGATAAATGAACCAACCTACTACTTACCTATATTAGGGTTGACAAAGTGCATGGAAAGGTACAATTATACGTTTTATTACCGTTGATAAACGACGAATAGAATTAAATTCCATAAGACAAAACAAGATGACTAGAATGGAACTTCTTACCTAAAAACAACAGAACAAAGAGAGGTTTAATTAGTTAAATGAATTATAAATGGGATTTACAATCTGCAGAATCTAATTAATTTGATTGAGATAAATTAGATATGATGACTGGATGTCCAAACTTTGTGTTTTTCTTACAACTAATCAATTAAATTATAACCTCATTTATCAACTTGTTCTACCGGGAATTGCATGTAGTAATATTTGTATATATTGCTCCACATAAATGTTAACTGCTTGCATGCATGAAATGACAGAACTCTCCAATCTCCATAATAATATAATATGGATAGACTGAAAATGGATATTCTTCAACTGAAACCAAACAAAGACTAAAAGGTATAACGTCAAAGTAAATTGAGAACCCTCCATTTAAAATCATCCTCCCACCTAACATTCTTACGAACCTAACGTTAGAAATCTGATACAACCTTTCTAAAGTTTACAAAATGATCACTAACATTTAAAAAAAGTAAATGGATTAGAAGTCAATATGGCACAGAGTGTTATGTTCAATCTAGATACGTCACTCCCTTTATTTTTTAATGTTTAATTTTTTTAAGAACATGCAATGCAGAGAATAAAACAATTATTCAACCTCTTCCTACCCAAATAGTCCTTTGTGTAAGTGTGGGCAAAAACATGGACATTTATGCAACAAACAACAGTCAGTAAATGAAGGGTAAACGTCACTTTAAACTGTAGCACCTACCTTTCTCCAATTCTACCATTATTCATGTCCACCTTTTGTAATTAAAATAGTTAACGGGTCTTCACCAACAAAGGCCAAAGGTGTGTGTGTGAGCAGCTTCCCAATTTTGGTACCCTTTTTCCAACCATCAACTTCATTTGTAGTTTTTATTTAGAGAACATGCAAGGGGATGACTTTTAACTTTCATAATATTATCTTATTTTTCTTTAATTTAAAATGATCCTAACGGACACCGCATTGTGCTACTTTCTAACATAGATAGAACCACTTTAATCAACATGTTTTTTAACACCTTCACAATATCCCTTTGTACAGAGATATTGGGTAGGAATTAGAGTTTACAACTGCTAAACTTGTACGCATATTTTTCAGCTCAATCAATCCCATATCTTTAATCATTTTCTTACTTTTAATTCTAATCCTTTCCAAGTTTTGACCTGTTTGGAATTTTTTCTAACCAACCACACTAATTCTAAGGCCAAGGGAAATGATTAAATTGACTAATAAAAAGGTAATAAATCTAGATTCAGACATATGGATTAGTATTGGATTAAAAGATTTGACAAGCTTCACTTCTTTTATATTGAATTTATATTTTTAAAAATTAGACTTTATAATTTATGTTAATCTGTTAAAGTTAGGTCATGGTCCTGTTTTATTATTATTATCTTGTCATAAGTTTGATCTTGTAAATGAAACCGAACTAGATTGTTAGATCAAAAGGTTAAATGAAAGGATTTCTGACAACTAGATACAACCAAGAAGGCAGAAATTATTTTTCCCCTGTTATAATTGTGCAATCCTACACAACTTGTCAACTCCTACACACTTACCAGCACAGAACTCCCAATGACACTTAATAAAATATAAACTAGATTATATGATCATTTGGTCAATAGTAATAATTAATTGGACTGGATTATTTCGCCCTAACTCTAATTAAATCCATCAACAAGGATATTTAACTTTATGAAGGATTGGAATTGATTGTTTGAATTATTTTTAATGTCTTGTTTCAGGATGTAAAAGTTAATTAAATTTATATTAGAGACTCCTTTTCAATTACAATTCAAGCAGCATCATCATCTCTATTATTATTATTATTATTATTATTACTTGAAGTTACATTTACAACAACGACTCGCACTCACATTATGTAAGACGATTTCATATAAGAATACAAATGAGTTTCTCACACTCCTCATCTTTACATACAACTATACACAAAAACTTCTTATTATACTAAAAGTTATTTATTAACTCTGTCCTGGTTATTGGCAAGTAAAATAAGTAAAATAAAATACTCTATATACTCTGCGAAATATCCATTGTGATTCTCATTTAGTTCCCGCAGAACCGGGTAGTTAGTTCTAAATGACAATATGACAAGTGGACAGGGACTGTAATTGTAATTGGACAAATTACAAGTTGATTGGTTGTAGTTGGAATATTCTTTAGCTTTACTCTATAACTTGTGCACATCTCCATTGTTGTTTAGTGGGATTAAAATAAGGATATATTTCAATTCTATTGTTCTCTACAGCGGCGACAGGTCAACAATAAAAATAATAATACACCCTCCTCGGTAGATTAACAAAACATCAAAGATCACTAACATAAAATCCTCATATAATTAAAGAGAATAGACGTACAGGGTTAGTTGGATAGCAATCCTTCCTTATCTTGTAATTTTTTTCTTTCGTGGTTTTTTTGCTATAATTTTTTCCACACATATTTTATCAACTATTCTTAATAAAAATTGTGCGTGTATAGATTATGGATAAATTTAGACATTGAAATGATTGATTCCACATTTAATTTTTTTTTCTCTATTCCCAAAAGTCATTTGATAATTGTCATGTTTATATGTTGTTTGTCACTCCAATAAACTATTGAACTTGAACTTGAACTTGAATCCAATGTACTCTTTTTCCCATCTTCATAAAAATATTTCGTATCATTAAAAATGAATTTATTCATTTCCCAGAAATTAAACTACAATTACTCATCTCATTTTACTTAATAAAAGTGAATTAATCTTTTAAAAACATTTACTTAATCAAACATTTCCTAATTCTAATATTGGTTTAGCAATAATGCTAATGTATATCATCTATATTTGAAAATGTCAACCATTCAAACTTGAATTGATCTGTTTAATTATTCAATTATTTTACTATCCAGTCTTCTTTAATTCAAAGTAATTTTGTTGGATAAACATGCAAAGATTTTATCCTTCTTTTTATATCTATGAAACCAGACAATATATTCTAATTTTTGAGATCTAGTAATAAATGAATAATGCATTAGCATGAATCATGAAACATACATCCCTTATTAAACTGCCAAGAATTATATCACAGCTATTCATAGATCCAACATACATAGTTTAAAAATAAATGTTATGACTTGGCTATTTCTCTACTTAATAAATTATTTATGAATTCCACAAACGATAGCTTTTTTAACGAGGAAATTTATGAGGACTAAGCGGATTAGACATTTGACAAATTTTGTATTATACTTTGTTATAATTTAGAAGGAGCTAGGTAAGAGATGGTGTTGGGTTGTAATTAATTTGGTAGTATAAACTTTATATAACCCTTCCATCTCCATCTCCATCCTCATCTTTGATCAGAATGATCGTGAGTAAATAATAAAACAATTTTTTATAGCTCCAACTACTTTGGTAGATCCTTGATTTGTATGTTTTGATGAATAAAACCTTGAAGTATGCAGAATCTCAACAACCTACCTAATAAATAATAAGCAGACTGGCAGAATACTGTGTGGCTTGTGTCGGCTAGATTTCAATTAATAATTTATTCCTTCCCACTCTCCACTGAGTCAGAGATTATTTATAATTCCATGTCCTAAAAACCTATCAATAAAACTCATCTTGTTCACATATTTTAAATGGTATAGTCTCTAGCTAGTTTATTCCCAGCCTACCCTCAAAGGCTCAAACCTCCATTAATATTAACAATACTAGTTTGTCCCAAGTAGAGTGATGTTTGTAGCAGGTTTCATAGGTACAAAAACAATCGCATGTTTGGATGGATTAAAAAAACAAAGAAGGAATAGGATCAGATTTGCAGTTCAGTCGTATAAAATAAGAGAGAAAGCTTTGATTATTCTTTAATAATTTTTTGGCACAGGGTTCTTGTGGTTTTTCTCATATTTTACTCTCTATCTGACTAAAGGTGTCAATTGGTTTATAAAGTAGGGCCATATTGACTTGATAATTACTATCTTCTTTGCAGGTCAGAGGTTAACCACTATTTTTCTACCTGCTGATGCTGGGGCATACTTTTTTTGTGGTTTCTGTACATTTCCACACTTAAAATTAATAGATATAGCTTTCACTATCAAGTTTCAGAAGAAAAAATGCGACCAGCATGAATAATAATTATTAACAAAGATAGTATACAGTAGAATGAGTAGAATGAAGCATAAACTGCCATAGGAAGTCACAGTTTTAATTTTAATCCAAAAATAACAGGAATTAAGTCACAACTATTTACTATTTTGATCAAAATGTCAGATTCTGTTTGTGAAAGCCTTATTGTCGGAGATGTTGATCTCTTCTACTCTTCTTTCTGCTATTTACATACTTTTTTTATATTAATTTCCCTTTCAACGAGCCACGTATGTCTGTCATCAAACACTTTAAACATTAAATCCTCAATTTCCAACTTGTATTCATTTTTTACAAACATAAGTTGGTAAAGTTAGAAGGTTGTGTAGTAATTTGTCAAACAACACTGATCCGCATCATCATTTCTATTTCTACCGTACACTTTTCTGCAGATAAGCAAGATTTTATATCGCCAACATCCCCATTTCCGTGTACATTTTGTCATCCCTTCAGTCCGTGTCATTCTACGTATAATAATGGGACTATTTTTTTAATAATAAATCATCCTGCTTCTTTCATTGCGTCCTGTATGCAAAAGCATTTGTAGAATTACAATGAAATAATGTAAATGATAAGAGTAATAAAGGGAGTAATTAATTGGTTAATTAAATAAAACATTGAACATTCTCTCTCAGCATAAGAATGGACAGCATCAAAATATAACCCATTTAACTATTCGAGGTTTAGCTAAATTACACAATCCTGTGAGTAGAAGAATATTGGTTCGCTATCCTAATATTGGATAGAGATAAAAAGTAAAGCATTTTCTAGTTTTCAAAATTACAAATCTACAAAAATGAGACACGATATTATTTTTTACAAACCCCTTCATATTTCTCAATGAGTTGTTGTTTTTGGTATTCTGGTTTGATTGAATAGATTCAAGAGTTGATAGGATAAAGTCCTCTTCCATTCCATATCTTTCGAAGTTGACTAAAACTACAAAATGCCAATAAAACCAAAATAGGTATCAACAGTTGGATAAAGTATAAAAACGGCAGAATAAAAGATATAAAAGTATTTGGCTATTTTATTTATTTAACCGTTTTGGGTGAATATTGTACTTCGTAAATGAGAATATAAAAATGGGGTCTATAAATCCGAAAATGAATAAAGTAGTGTCCTCCAATGATTAGGGGACTTTATCCTCCAACAAACAACTCACCCTTCTTATCTCTAATTATCCTTAAAGTAAGATATTATAAGATATAATACGCTTTACCTAATCCCCCATTCATTGTTTCCATATTCCCTAAAAGAATCTCTCTAATAAACTTCAAACTCAATAAATCCTTGGCTGCTAATGCTTGATGAAAAAGGAGAAGAGAGGTAGGATTTATTTATAATCCGAGTAAATACAGATTAATATATTTAGTAAAGGATATAATTCAAGGACCAGGGAACGCGTGTTAAAATAAGGATTTCGCATTGTTACAAACATCATCCAAAGACATCCATATAATTACAAAAAAAAACCCTGTGTATAATTTATAATAACCTTCATGGTCAATCCCCCTTTAAATGTTTTCCTAAATCCACTTTATCTTAAAGGCTGAAAGTTAAAGGGTTTGTAATCCTAATTAGTTAATTATTCCATTGCTCAATCTCACAAATGGGTTTTATGCAGTGAATCTTACATCCATATTCCACTACAAGTCATGCATAATTAGTCATTGGTAGGTGTCGAAGGTTTTCTAATTGCTTATTATTGAAATATTCATCACTGTAACGGACCCCCCATCCCTTACAGCGTCCTACAGTGGCACACAATTAACAACTACGGACAACTGCCCCATCTTCTCTTACATTTGATATTTATCTACACTTCAAGGTGGAATTATATAACCTCAATCATAATTATTATTACTATCATGCACGTGTCTACAAAATAACAAACAATTAGGGATTAATGGAGGGACGAATATTAGTTATTACTCAATCTATGATGGATATTTATTGCGTCCGTGTGAGATGCAATTTAGTTATCCTACCGAGTAAACTGTTAATTGAGCATTATTTATACAACTATCCTAATAGACGTTAGGAACTTTGGATATGTCGGAAAGCCATTCTTTAGTGGACAATAACCTTCTAAATATTCTGTCAATTTGCAGTTAAAAATTGTTTGCTTGTAAGATTTCTGTTGAGTGGTAATTAAATTAGATTCCCTAGTAAAGTTAGCGGTACAGTTCTAATAAGCAGAACTAAATGTTTTATGACAAGATAAAGGCCACGAGTGTCTCAAGATTCACACTTGATTAACCGTTTGAAACCTCTAGAACAATGGCCAATAGAATAGGACTAATTTTATATACTGATGAAATGGATAATTACACTCTTAGGAAATATGGGTTTCTCAGATCATGTAAAGGAAACTGTTGCAAGAAATAGGGAACTTTTTATGGGAAAATTACAACTTCTTATAGTTGTAGTAATTTTATAATGTTTAAGGTAGAGTTTAGACTAACTTTAACCCTTACTCGGTCAGTAACATAAGGAGAAGTGAGTGAGTATATTTGCAGTTGGAAAAGTCCACTTCACAACTAATGTTGGCAAAATACAGTTTTTTGTGTGTAAAATAATAAAGTTTTTGTCCCACGGTGGATAAGTTGTATAGTTTGTGATTGATACGAACTATCAACCTCCATATTCTGATGTTGCAGTATTAAAGTATTATTAATGTTTCATTTTAGAAATTTACACTAAAGTACACATAATAATATTGAATGGTAGACTGTTTGCCTTTCGTTAATAATATAATCATTTAAACATTAAATGTCACAGAATGAAGAGAACTAAGGAGCAGAGTGAGTTCCTTATGCATAAAGTAAAAAGCTTATCAATGTTTATGTTTAGTAAAGTACAAACGGGAACCTTTATATTTTGTAGAAATCTACTTGTAGAGTTTTGTTGTTTTGTTGTGAAGTCAATAAATTGATTATTAAAACATACAACTCAAACCAATGAAATTTAGATCCGTAAATGAAAAACAAATATTTCAAACGACAAAAAATTGGTATCAAGCGTAACAATTAAAATAATTAAAACTATTTGAGGTAAAACAATGAGGTTACATTTAGTTTTGAATTATCTGTAAATATTTTATCCAAAGTGTCCCAAATGTGTGAGTAACCCTCCCTACAACAGTCAGTGTAAGTAATTGAGCGAACAAGAATATGGTCTATAAATCCAAATATGAATTAAAAATTGTCTTTAATTATTACGGTAGTTTATCCCAACCCGCTTACGGTACGGTTCTTCTATCTCTTATGAACTTTGAGATTAACATAACCAATCCTTGTTGGATATCCCTTACTACTACAATCCCCATGCTCAATAAACTCTGTGTTAACTGGGATAGTTAACCTTATCTTGGAGGACTTGTTTGGATAAGAAGACAGCCACAATCTACTTAACCCTAAGGAAATATACTAACAACCTTCTTCCATATTTGCCGTTTATGAGATAAGGAGAGTTTGCATAAAACAAACAACAAGAATGACAATATATAAAGTGGATTAAAATATACAGAGGGCATCGTCCGCCTCTTCCTTGCGTGTTTTGATCCACTTTATTTATCTGTAATTCAACGGGATGGTCAACCCATCTTATACAAAGACCGTGGATAAATACCGGAAAATAAATACAAGTATTTGACAGAAATATTTGCATATTTCTTGAAACCTCTTTGACGATTATTACATTTACTACTCTCGTTAAAAGTGAAGCATGGCTTACGATTAAATCGTACAATATAGTTTTATAATAATTCAAAGAAATAAAGTGCAAAGTTTTAAAATATTCGGGTTTTCAATTTACAACTCTCTTTCCTTTCAGTCTATTCTAATTTCTTTCTACATGATTTTTATCAGAGGCGTAAATTGAGTCAGAATCTTGTCATTTATTCCATAACTATAAAGTTGGTTGTAATATTATTAAAGGGAGTGAGGATAGTAGCCGACCCAATGATCTAGAAATAACAAAGATGATGAATAATTGGTCCGTAAAGCTGTCATTTTTAGTAAAACAATTCCCATGCTAAAACGAGGCTAGACATTATTTCTATAACGAGAAAGACAAAACCGCACGAATCTCAGTAAAAAGCCAATGAACCAGCAAGTTTTAGGAAAGTTTTGCTAATTTAATGCAGAAACAGGCTATAAATACTACTTCTTTTTAGACAAAAAAACGAGTAGTAGTAACCTAATAGAGATTCCAAGGATGATGATTAAGAATAAATGAATAAATGTAGGGGAATATGCCAATATGCGGTTGTTCATGATTCACACCCAATTCCAAAAAGTGGACAAAAAAAAGGTGGACAATTTGGTGATTTTTATCTAATATAATGTCTTGGTGAAGTGTGTTTATTATAAGGGAAATAATTTAAATATAAAGGGATAAAGGGATAGGTAGATTGGCTGAATGATTTGCTGTGTAGGAGACAATAATTATTGGGTTATAGAGGAAAGTATTTCCTCTAATTCCCGACCACTTCAATTGCAATAATTGTATGATAAACTGGATTAAAAATATACAGTATGTCCCAGACAGTATATAATATACAACACATTTAATTTTAATTATAAGAAACTCCAGAGTGCAGTCCTTTTAATTTTATCTAATATATTCTTAAATTAACGTTAGTAAAGTTATAAAAAGAAGCAAGGGTTTGTTTTTTCCCATGTACAATAACTGCTTCTCAGAAACAAATTGAAATCTTCAGAAAAAACAGTGAAAAAAGTTTGAGAATGGATGTAAAGATAATCTCAATATTAATAATAATAATAATGATTGTATTAATGATTATTTATAACCTTTTGGCGAGTCTGTAGGCCCTTGATCTGCATAAGAAATGGGCATAAGGGTCGTTAAGTCTCCCTTCCGAATTGTAGACCTTCCTTCGTAAATCTGATACCAAAACGGCTTCGGTAAACTCCAACGTTTCCTCCTCACCCAGAAACATACCTCTGCTGCTATTTCTACCAACTACCACACTACTCTTTCTACATTTATCCATATTTAATCTATATCAATATATATTCTCAATCCATAAACAAAACTTTACTATACTAATATCCTTTCCAATGTCAAGGAAATCGTAAAGCTTCAAGAGTGATTAAACTAACTGGAAATTGGGTTGGAAGGAATGGATCTGCTGCAGATGATAATTAAAGTATCCCTAAAAGGACTAGATCCCGTGTGTGGTAAAAGAGTTTTGATGAACTAAACATAATCTCCATTTGTTATTGGAACAATCAATCATCTTCAGCATATAAATTACACCACAATCCTTTTGGAATTCATGAAAAATTGCAAACTTCAAACCTCGAGGCTAACGTTGCCCTTTATAGACACGGCTAAGTCACAAAGTTTGCAAAAATTGTGCACTCGTTCTGTAGATTTGTATAAGAGTTTACTGAGCAGTGGTCATTAGCCATTAAATAAGGAATTCCGTAGCTGGAAGGGATCACATAATATTCATGAGATTTATGGCTCCATACATCTTTTTAAAAAGTGGTTAGGGTTTTTCTCCTTATCTTGGAACCAACAATGAAGGGCAGAGGTTGACTAGAGGTTTTATTAATGAACTAACAATCCAACATAATTGGAATACAGTTCAACGGATTGTGAGAAATGTGTTTACATCCTTGCACAATTATTAGAGGTTTAAGGATCTCGGGATCAGGGATCATGTTCTAAGAGGAACCAGGGTAAAGTCAAAGGTCAGGTTGGATCCAACGGCACTTCCAACCACAACTTAACATCTTCACATATACTTTTGACATTTAGATATTTCTTCTAGTTGGGAAGCTGTTTGGATTTACGGGTTTTTTGTTAGAGAAGAAGGAGAGACTAGAAACGTCATCTAGAAAGTTGTAAAGTGGTTTGTTCTAATGATGAAACGAATATAGGAGATCCATTTAATTAATCAGAGCAGGTTGGCTCATTAGGTTTAAAACTGTTTGTAATTTAAGTCCAATCAATGGAATAAATAGAAACTCCTCTCTGATCTCTATACTTTCCTTCATCCTTTATTTCAACACTGGTTATACAGTCAGGGTTATCTCCAATTAAATATAAAATCAATAAAGTGGGACAATATATTGATTAGACTAAATCCTCTCAATCCTTTAATCTAATTATTAAAGGATTATATTGTGGTAAAGACTCCTTAATACCGTTTACTCCAAATTTGGAGTTAGTAGGACAACAAAAGTCAATGTCAATAGTCTCTACACTTTAATTAATAATTGGAGTTGGTTAGAAAGTGGCTGGCAGTTCACAATTAGAACCACCACAACATAGTAATTACACATAACTTGCTAATACTTTACACTGTTTGAATCTTCACAAATTCATGCAGAAAGTGGCTATTTATGCCCAATCCTTTTAGCACCTTCTTGATGGCCAAACTAATATTATTCACCATGAGCCATGCCAAAGTTATATTTATAGTTTTTGCAAACTTTCGCCGAGATAGGAATGATTTACTCTGTTGAAATTATATCCCTCACTCCTCAAGAGGGATTTTAAGCCACTACTTTTCCTTTGCATAAAACCTGCTAACTTTTTATTTCATATCCCAGGCAGAATAATAATGATCCAGCAACAAGATGAACAACGGATAAAAGTTGTATCTCTATCTATTCCCTTTTTCCAGTACCAAATAGTAGTAAGTAAGGTATGATTTTATTCAACAAAGAATCCAATTATCTCGTTATACAACAACTACTAACACAACACAAGTTTGCACAAATCCCCAACACTATTCATCCATCCATTTATACTAACTCTCCAGAATAATAAAACTCCAGCATGCAAATGCCAAACTTAATAAATAATTTATTTCTATTCAATTCCACTCAACTTTTCACAACCCTGTTCACTCAACATATATTTTATTTATCTTCAAATACTTCTCCACCGTCTTCCGTTTCAGTTTTTAGATACTATGTTTTTGCATGAAAAATGGAGGATTTAGTGCCAGAAATGGATATGTTGAGCATTGAGCTACAAGTATTTGTATGGTGATGGTAGATTAAAAAAGATGAAACGTAGGGATGAAGTTGGAACATAAATGACGTGGATAACTGGAAGAAGGATAATAACTTATCAACATAACCACTCTCACCAACGTCTAAACTCTAAACATGTGTATTTTGCCAAGTGATCTCTTCCAAAGTAAAATCATATCATCCTTGTTTGTGTAACTTTTATTCTTCAACTCTCCTTCCATACTCAACCACCTTTTATAATATTTAAAATCATAGCTCCTCATGCAAGGTACAACTAGGTCTAAATAACACTTCCAAGTCGTGTAGGATCTCTAACTATTTGTATAAAAAGTGCAAACTGCCGACATAAGAGTTGTTGGGATGTGTCCAACCAAAGGTAGTTTGCTCACTAACCCTGCTTTACCTTCTTTATCTTTTAACTACCTTTTCATGTCCTTCAACCAACTTTTTTTATCCTCTCTTCTCTAAAGAAAAGAATAATAATTCCTAAACTTTGTAGATAATTGTGTAAACTACTTTTTCCTATATAGTTAAGTTAGTTAGTAGGACAGAGCACGACAGTTTACCTACCACGAACACAAACAATACAAATCACGAGTCTTTCTTTACATTCTAAATCACCTTACCACTTTATTTATTCTGGGCAAAGTAAGCGTGAAACTGAGGGGAAAATTGGGGGAAAAAATTGACAAAAAATTATTGAAAAAAGTGGATAAAAGTTTGCATGTTTTATGCAGAGTTGGTAGAGTTGGTAGTTGTAGGCGGACGGGGGATGAATGGGAACTCTTGCGACAACTACAGTGATAATGCGTTAGTGAGGAGTAGGAATAACAATGCAAAATAATACAATACAATGAGATTTAATAGTTGATAAGAAAAACGGTAAGACTGTAGGTCGGACTTTAATCTAACAAGTGCAACAATCAGAGACTCGGCTGCTACTAACTTACTTATTACTCCTAGGTATCTTGTGTAGGTTTCTTCTATAACTATGGTTAAGGAGTAGATAGATAGGAGGAGGTAAAATTAATATGACTTTAGGAGGTTTAGACTTTAGACTATGCATGGGAACTTTAACTGAGGTTAACTTATAAAGGATGGTTAGATGATGGGAGGAAGAATTAGCTAAGTTTACTCTGGTTGGGATCTTTAGCACTTTTTAGAGCACTACCACCACCAAGGGGAATTATTTCACTTTAACAGCTACACCTTACTCTTATGGGTAATAGAGATCGGTAGAAGAGGTTTGTAGTTGTAGTCTATTCCATAATCTATACGTTAGTAGTTAGTTAGTGCAGGGAATAATGGATATAATTAGAGAAGGTAAGGCTTGGAAGATCCAACTATTATTATTAAACGCATCGCTGGTCAACTAAACAAAGGTGGATTTATTTAACCTACAAAACCTCCTTCTATCCATAATTATTATACTACTCTTGAAGCCACAAGTAAACTCATAAGGAAGTATATACATTAATGCTACTGTCTGTACAGCTTAATCATCATCCACATTGCTAATAAATTTGGTTTAATTCTAACGTAAAACATTTCCATTTAAGTATCCTGCTAGATGCAGGGTTTAAAAACATTAAAATTTTATTTGAATAAAGAATTATTGGGATTGTTGTGAATGATGAGCAGTTAGTTGTACAATAGAAGGATTTCTCATTTCCTCTCTTTCATTCAAAAGTGTCAAGCAAAAACAGTTAAGGAATTATAATATTTGCATACGACTTTTATGATTTGGGGAAGGATGTACGGACGGATTGAAAAGAAACGTGAAATCCTTTATTTTTTATTCATTTTCTCTTTCTTGTACGTTTTTCATAAAGATTTTTTACAGATCGTGATTGAGGAGGTAACTTTTCCGACTAACTATTGGAGGTAAGTGTGCATTGTTGGAACTTTCCTCATAAAATTCGAATATTGTTTGTATTTAGTTAAATACAGAGAGAGAAGGAGTAAGTTCTGAACTTCCTACTTATTATAATAAAATAGATGCAGTTGACATGCGATATGCATACCTAACTTTTGTTATTTCATCCGTGGAAGTTAAGTCATGAGAGAGAGGATGATAAATAAGTATACACAATTTCAAGGAAACCTGGCTAAGGAAATTACATTTGCGTGTTTCCATCATTTCCATGTAGAATAAAATTCACTAAAGTATGGATAACGCTTTACTACTTTCCAATTCCAATATACCGATTTCTCTAGCCTGTTTATTATTATGAGTTAATAAACAAGGAGTTAGAAACTGTAATTTATATTCCGTTATTATGATTAATATAAAGTGTGGATGGAATCTCCAGATGTGATCCAATTCTCAAGATGTGTCCAAAAATCCAAAGTTATAAATTACTTTGTGCACCGGCCGTGGAGTTGAGGATTTACAATGTCCATATATTTTGACGTGATTTGAAAAATTAGCATTCCACTCGTTTTTTTGAAACGAATTTAACTGCATAAAAACATGGTGGATGGTTTGGTTGGAAGTTGGGATACTCCATCCATAACTAAACTCAATAGCACTAATAATGGAGGAACTAATAAGGAGTGTGGAACAAAATCCTCTGCATAATCATCATCTTCTTCAGA
Source organism: Hydroisotoma schaefferi (assembly GCA_034682405.1). Lineage (NCBI taxonomy): Eukaryota > Metazoa > Arthropoda > Collembola > Entomobryomorpha > Isotomidae > Hydroisotoma > Hydroisotoma schaefferi. The sequence goes on along the minus strand of JAQFZX010001767.1, from coordinate 539 downwards.
AGCAAAACAACCTTAACTCTGACCTGACTACCTAACATTTAATGTAGGGACTTACGAATAATTTACGGTCTCAACTTTACCATATATTTATGGAGTTGTGGAGTATGCAACAGAGAATGCAGAACAGAAACAGAGCCCATTATAAATCTTTTTCCAAATTTAGTAAAATATTTAGCTACTTATAGGTGAATCCCATAAGAAAACAAGACCCTTATAAGATATTTAATTTGGGTAGGAGGATAGGATGAAGATATATGGATTCTTTGAAGTAATTATTACAGTTAATCACTTTCAATCCCATCATTAAAACTGTCCTGTACTTATTCTCCACTCAAAAAGGGTTGGGAGAGGTAGGTAGGACCTATATTGTATTACTGCTATTTATATTACTATTATATACACATCTAATAGTAACACTATTTTGTACTCTAACAATTCATAAAGAATCCTAACATCTTGGATCTAAAGCTTCTTCTAGTTATCAAATTATGATCATGATGAAATACAAATCGGAACTTTAAAACTACGGATTTAGCCAG
>JAQFZX010001766.1:0-25470 GCA_034682405.1 Hydroisotoma schaefferi | reverse complement strand
ATTAGGTAAAAATTGTACGTGAACACTCCTCCTTGGGATAATAAGACCTTTTGTTTTATGCCCTTGTTTCATGGCTGATTGTAAGGATCATTTAGTCTTTTAGCATGACTGGAAAAAAACACGTCTAATTTGTCTTAATATTTAACAAGTATTGAAAATAAAGTATCGTATTTCTCGAAATAATGCTGCTGGGGTGGGAATTATTACTTGGAACGAAAAATTGGAAATTCTATTTGCAAGATAGGGCAAATTCCTAATTTAACATGGAAATGTAGTGGGGCATTATATCGGGGTGGGGTATTATTTTAGGAAATACGACGCTTTCGATTTTTAAACAAACATTTTAATGAGAATACCGTATTTCCCGATTTAATACTTCCAAAGGAATAATTCCTCATGGGTTCGAGCCTTTTGACGTAGTAATTCCCCGTACGGTATACTTCCATATCCTAAATAGTTCCCCATACCTCCAATTTACATACTATTTGACAAGTGGCATTCCAACAATAACGTATGTAGCTGAAAGCCAACTCTTTTAATTTCTTAGTTGCTAAGTTTTAATTAGCAATTCAAGAATCATACATTTACTAGTGATGAATTCATCTACCGATCCGTACCACTTTTTACTGTCAACTAAAGAAAGCTCTCAATTTCCTTTCCAGAAAGTAATTTTTTCAATTTAACAAATCGGGCTTGAAATTTTTTGAATACATTTTAAATGGTTCTTTTTTGAAGTCTTACTTTAGTACTTTCCTTCCTAAAACAACTAATTTTTCAGTAACTTATTTCCCTATTCTTAATTTGAAGTGTGATTATAATTCAATCCGTATCCAATAATATATTCAATTAACCAATCACACTTTTTTACCCATCCTGATTCATGAAGATGAATTGAAAAATCATGCTATAAAAGGAACAACAGGCAAATTAGTTACTTCCACATTATCGCTTTACATTTTCCAATATCTAATGTTAATAAATAAAAGATTTAGCACACTTAGGAGAATTTATGTAGAAAACTATTTATGTAAAGCTCAATTTTCAATAGACACTTTTAGCAAAATACTAAAGAAAAACTTGAAAATATTCACGATTGAAATACAGTTCTGGTTTTAGGTAGTAATTCCCCCTCCGCTGAATAATATCCCACCCAAATTTAATCCCTATGGTAAATCGGAGGTTGAATAATTAATTCAACCTGGGGGAATTAAATCGGAAAATACGGTACGTCATGATGAGTAAGGGTAGTAGTAAATACCGAAATGAGCACTGATCAGATTATGATTCGGTTCGGTTGGTTGCTGACTAAAATAAAAAAAGTAAATGGCTGGTAAAACGCAGAGATATTTGTATTTAAATTTTAAAAAATCCACTAATAAATTTATTTTTATTAAATAATAATTATTATTATTTCTTGTACTCTCGAGAAAAATGTCCTTTTAAAAAGGGATGTCCGCAGAGAGAAATGGCTGCATTCTAACAAGCAAAAGGATCATTATATGATTCATGAACAAATCGCGACTAAATTAAAACATTATCGAGAACGAAGAAAGAAAACTCTTACTACTTGAACTCTCCAAAAAATATTTTAATGAACAATACAAACATCCATTTATTTATTTCCTCAGGTTCTTCGTCCATTTTTGTCCAGAATTAAACTATCCAGAATGTAACTAACGCATACAAGTAAATTAAAAACTAAAAACAGGCTAAAGTTTTCTACGCTACGTGTCGACATTCATGGTTTTTCAACTCCGTAACTCTGTAAAACATTCGTCCACACTCCCCACATTTAATTGTCCTCTCTCTTGTATGTATGCTGGAAATGTGTGAGAACAAACTACTATTTCTGGTGGTTATGTAGCTACAAAAAGAACACTTGAGCCGATAACCCTCATGTACAACCCGCACATGATAGCCCAGTTTCTGCTTAGTAGAGGATCCAAACCTACAGGGCTTCTCTTCAAAATTTAGATCACATTTGAACCATCTCTCCCTCGTGTGAGTGAACAAGTGATCCCGAAGTACAGTGTACTTGGAGAATTCTCGTGAGCAGAAATAACACCTATAACGCTTAAGTTGGTGATTTTGTTCGAAATGGGTTTTGAGAGTCCGTTTGCTCCCATATCGACTACCACAAATCCCACATGGAAACGGTTTAGTGGCAGTATGGATGGACAGAACGTGAGTTTTAAGAATGGATAAACTTGAAAACATTTTGGAACACTCGTTGCAACCATGTTCTCTAAGTCCAAAGTGAACCTCTCGTACATGTCTAGTCAGTTTTTCATAAAGTTTGAAGGATGCTGGACAAGAAGAACATTGGAAGGGTCGAAGTGAGGAATGCACAGTCAGATGCCTTTTTAACTCAACTTTATTTGGGAATTTGGAACCACAAATATCACATGCATGTCCTCGTTTCGTCCCATGTTCAAAACTTACATGTTTTCATAATTTATACTCGCTTTCACACACCGTCAGGCACTGTTTGCATTTTTTCTCTGCCCCACCCACCAACACCTCCCTTGTGTGAAATGGTAAATGGCGATAGAGTGGGCCCCTACTTCCGTAAATGTTTGGACAAAAGTAACACTTAGTAACTCCCTTTCCTTGATGGGTCTTGAAATGACTTTTATAATTTTCGGGACTCCAGAACCCTTTTTTGCATATTTCACAAACAAACTTCCTCTCTCTATTTTGATCATGAATTCTAGCGTGGTTTCCTAATCTTAATCTCGTAAAAGTTTTAAAGTTGCATTTATCACACGCGTATTTTGCCACCCCGTGCGTATTTTTTACATGCTGTTGGGTTTCGTATTTATTTTTAAAGGATTTAGGACATTGTGGACACCTGACCGTTTTGGATGCAGAAGAATGACATCTCGTTGCATGATTCTTTACATATTTTGAGTTGGCAAAGACCCTGCAACATTCTGGGCATTTGTAAGGTCGTTCTTGAGTATGCATTGATACATGTTGGGCCAAATAATACATACTCTTTTTAACACAACCACAAAAGTAGCACACCAATCCCATTTTTACTCTGGAATAAAGTGTATATTTTGAGCAGTATTTATAAATGCCTTGAATTATTAACTATCCAAAGTTTTATTTAAATGGTTAAAAAACAGGAAATATTTGTGGAAATATGATCGGATCACAAGAACAACATTTAATTAACTTTTAGGATATTCCTCTTCTTTCTACACTAATCATGAGAAAAGTGAAGGAAGGCTGGTTGAGCTGGAGGGAAATGTCCATTCCAACTTTATTTCGATGATACACAACTACGGGAGGCTAAGAAACATTAAGATAAATAAGACAAGGTTAAATATTGTATACTAACTTGGTGTATAGGCTAAATAACTGGAATTTATTAGAAACATCCACTCCACCACAGTCTGTACTATAAACCCTTCCACTTTTTACACTCTAAAACTTTCTTGGAAGTAAGAAACCCTTGACGATGACCTTCAGCAGAGTTTCATTTCATTCATTCATTCATTAGGAGTGTATGGACTTATTGTTAGGATTAACCCACTTTCTAGGAGGAACGGGGACGGGGGGAGTTATTTTTTCGAGGGGGTCATTATTCCAGGGGAAGGGATAATTTCCGGAAATACGGTACTATATATTTTCATATCTTTTCGTAACAAGGCTTATCCCAAATGAGCTTTCTCAGCCTCAGCCCAAAATGACAAGAATTATGGGACTCCTAGTCGCAACTTAAAAATACCAACCCAACGAAAAGCTATTTCTTTATTTAATTTTTATTTATTTATCCTATCCAGTAATTCTTGGTCAGTGGTAAGGGTTCAATAAATAATATATAATAAACACAATTATCCAAACATCTTTATCATCCAATATTCGGATTTTAAGTTATTAAAATATTAGATGGACGTTCCTCAGAACTTCTATTTAACTCTGCGTCTACTTTTTGCCACTTTATGCTTATCCAATTTATAACTGGTCTTTATTCGTGTAAAAGTTTCGACAAAAATAGCATCCAAGTTGTCTTTTAACTTTCGTGTGACGTCTTAAATGTATTGTTAACAGCCGAGACCTGTAGAACCCCTTTTTACAAATTTCACAAATGAACCTCCTCGCTTTATTTTTCTCATGACTTTTACGGTGTTTTCCTAACCGATACCTTGTAGCAGTCTTAAAGTTGCACTCATCACACTCGTATTTTTTGACCCCATGGAAATTTCTAACGTGGTCTCGAAGGTAGTATTTAATTATAATGATTTACTACACTCGAGACACTTGACCTTTTTATTTGAGTGAATAAGCCTCATATGATACCTGAGATAACCTGTGCTGGCAAAGGTCATGGAACATGTTGGACATTTGTCAGGTCGTTCTTGGGTATGTTTACTTTGTATGTGTTCTTCCAATAAGTCCCTACACTTCACAACCACAAAAATAGCAGACCACACCCATTCTGAAAGGGTCTAACTTTAAATTGCAAATTTATATAGGAGACTCGTTTTTAGTAAAAGTGATAAAAAATAGTCCGGGTTTGAATAACCGTTAGAAAAAACAGACCATCCCATTTGGATACTTGAACAAAATCTAATAAAACCCAGAATTGCAGAGCTGCAATACTTCCTTCAAACGGGGGCCGTACAATATCAAGCTATTTTAATTAATAGTCGCCAAAAAGGATGGCATTTGATTTGTTTTGATTTGTTTTGACTTGTGACTTTATTAACGTGTCTTTCAAGTTCAATATACATAATATTGTTCTACCACCCGTGACACGGGGTGAAATAAATAATCTATTAAACTTATAGAAGATCATAGCAGAAACCGGTCGTAATCGAAGCAATCAATCTAATATTATTAATACTTAGTCAACCCTTTTCATAGGAAAGGTTAAGCTACAACTCACTTACATAGCAAGTTGAAGCAATCAGGGGTAAAAAATCAAAATTAGCACTGGAACAAGCATATATGTACATGGCATTTACAAACCATCCTTATTATTTCATAGTTTTTGGTCCATCCTGACTAAAAGCATCGTGAGTAAATATCACAAAATTCTTCGTCAAGTTAAATCAAGTAATTCATAATTATATAAAAAGTAATGTTGCTGTGATAGCTTTTACTTAGTCCTCTACGCTCCATTCTTCAAAACGGTCCACCATCCTTTTTAAGCGATCAGCAAAAAGGAGACGTACCGTATATCCTCGAATAGTGGCCCATCTCAAAGAGTAGCCCCCCTTAATTACTATCAATTCCACCATAAGCCCCCTTCAATAGTATGCTAAATTTGATCCCCAAAAAAACTGAAAAATTAATTAGTAGCCCAGGTCTCTGTTTGAGGATATACTACGGTACTTTGCTTTTTCGTGCACTAGGAAGGTAGATTTTTATTGCCTCTTTTGGGCATCACCCATAACACTAAATTAGACAAAACAGCATAATCAATTTGGAGATTATAAGTAGCCAATAAATCACCAGTTAAAGAAAAGCAGTAAATTTTAGGTTATTTTAAACCCTTTTCGTAAGCTCGGGAAAGCATTTGGAGCATTCTAGAAAGCTCCAGAGAAGCATTTTCATGGCCGCTCAAAATGTGCTTATAAAATCTAAATAAATCCGTGTCTAGAATCCGTAAATCCGAACCCTATCATTCAACTACTAACCTTCTCAGCTCTCCTAAAATACGCAACAATTGCACACAACTTCAAAACTTGACCTTATCCATTCGCTTATCATACCTTGTAAGGGCCTGTGAGCAATAAGCAGACCGATATTCCTCAGGAAGGTCATAGATATCATGGATAGTGAGGTTGGACCTGAACCCCTTCCCCATCAGGGGTAAAACCCAGAGACAAAATATTTTAGAAATCCAATTCGACTTTACCCATGGATTATCTCGGGAAAGTTTAGCTTTGAAATCCATTACGCTCGGAAATACACTCAAGCGTCTACTCTTGATCTCAACTGGAAAGAACAACTCAAAATAAATCCTACCTACGCAACAAAGCAAATTATATAAACTATCTCATGCCTAATTATCCCAATTAATAGAAAGAAGATGAGAAATACAGGTATTGTTTAGTTATAGTGAGGATAAGAGATAAGCGGAGTCAATAATCTTTATTTTTCTGGAAAAAACCATCACAGTTTCCATAAAAGTTTATTCATAGCACGTGCCATCCTTCTCTCTAACTCTGACTAGTATTACATTATCTCATCTGTCAACCAATTAATCCTAATCCGTAAATTAGTGAACTACAATCTAGGAATATTAATTGGTATTTATAATTACTCATAAGTTTTACGTTGACATCGTTTTAGCAGCAGAATAAAAAAACACGTACAAATCCAAACGAAAACACATTACTTCAGCTACTCGGGGTAAATGCATTTAGTGGAAATAGACATGACCTGTGGGACCTTCATTGGTTACTACAAATAAGGCTTCATGTTAAGGTCACAGGTCACGGTAACTGCTACAACCTACAACTATGATAGGAAGGGAGTGGGTTAATTGTCTACACCATTTTACGTGCCCTGATGTTGAGATAAATATGACTTTTACATATTATATATCTTTGTCACTCCAATAAATAATTGAACAGAACTTAACTAAACTTTATGCATTACCAACCAAACACTTTAAATCAGTTTTTTATGCCTTTTTTTCTACAAAATTGGAAATACAACCGGCCGTAAGTTACGGATTTTTCTGTTTGGAATTGGAATCCTCTAATATTCTAGACTTGACAGGGCCAATAACCGAGATATTTTGCATGGGAGGTAGGACTGAATAAACTAATATACTTTTAGAAATCCCTGTTGATAATTCAGAATGAATTTTAGTCAACTTGATTTGTAATCTCGGCCCAGAATGAAATTTCACAACTATTGATTTCCCGAAATCCTCCTTTTACCCATTAAAAATTACGTATTCCGGGTTTTAAGTCCCCCAACGATCGGATGTTCCTCATAATAATAACAACATCCCTCTAATATTCGGCTATTCATCATTATTAATCCAGCTCAACCGTCGAAAATATCCAGACGGCTGTAACCTTCCCGATCATACTTCAAAAATGCTCTAAATCAGTGCTTATGTCAACTCTGCTTTAGCTCTTCAAAGGTTCTTGATGAGCAGTGTGTGTTCATTGTAAGCTAGAGGTATATTGATTTTTGATTATTAGATTAATTAGAGGAAGGATTGATGATTAATGAAACATGGAATCAGACTTATACGCAACTGAGGTTTATCCAATCCATTATTAAAATTACTAGAAATTTTGCATTAATAATAAAAGTTGTCGGTGCGTAAATAAAAGTTGACACCGCTGAATGTCAGTTTGTGGGTTATCTCATGGTCCAGTACATGGAAACGACAATGGTTTGGTGTCAGTTGATAACCCTAAACGGACTGTCCTCTTGGGATAGAGAAATGCGTTGAGTTTTGAGGGTGCAGGATCGGAAGGCTAACGACGTAGAAGGCATGAACGTTGTATGAATTAATGGGAACTTGGCCCAGCTTAAGGTGCAAGGTGCAATTATATTGACTGATTGCTTTTAGGCTGAATTGTAATTAAGGACAATCCAAACTCATTTATGAATTCTGACACGTATTTTTATCTAGCAGAAAGAAAGAATTTTTCACGGTGAAATTGAATGAATTAATTTAATAATTTCTGATCCAAAATAAAAAATGCTGTGCTGTTTTGCTCTTTCCTTCTTGTGCTGTGGATGAAAGCTTACAAATGTTTGTTTATTTTTATTAAGGATTTAGGTTGACTCCAACCGCTCAGCCAACGTGTTTGTAAAATATTAAGCAGTTCTTAACTCTTGTCTTCCTTTTTTAAATACAAAACAAAAGAGTTGGAACTGCGGTTAAGAACACGTGAATGTTGGTTAGTATTACTTCTGATGACACAAGCTTATTGTAGCTAACCCTTCACCAACGTGTTAAGAATTGGAATACTGTCAGTGATAACACGTAAATGTTGGTTAGCGTTTTGATGGAATCAAATACCCTTATGATAGCTCATAAAGCTATTTTCTGATATTTTATTGATGATATTTTCTGGACATTTCTTGCACATTTCGTGTCTGTCACACCCTTTTGTTTGTTTATTCTCCAGCACGAATAGTCCAATATCTTCTAAATGTTCTATGGAAAGGTAAAATAAGTCATTCAAAGCGTTGAGGACTCCAACCGTTCAGCCAACGTGTTTGTAAAATATTAAGTAGTTCTTGTCTTTTTCTTCTCTAAAAAACAAAACAGTTGAAATAACGTCTTTCATGGTTAAGAAGGCGTCAGTGACGTAACCACCGGGGTGGGGTGGGGGTACGAGGTTGCATTGTACCCCCAGGTTTTTTAATGTTCCCCTCGAATTATCGGTAGGCTCTGTCCTTTACATGTTGCCCAGACACACCCCTTCCTATCCTTTAACGCTATTTGTAGGGCTCACATGAAGAGATACCACGTCAATAGATAAACCTAACGTCAAAAGATACCCAACGGTAGAAGAGTGCATCGCATTGGTATTAAATGAGAAGTAATTGCAATTAAATTAAATTCAACGATTTATTCGACAATAAAATGCGGTACGATGTACTAAAACCACTTCATTGTGCAAAATGGCAATTAGTTGCATTGATAATTTAGTACTTTAATCTAAATCTGCGGTGATTATGGAACTAAAAAGCTTGCTCTGCTTTAGTACTACGACTGCTTTTCCTACCAACTATTTTTACACGTGGTATCTCTTGACGCGGTATCTCGTGACGCTAGGTATCTCTTGACGTGAACCCCTATTTGTACTGTACCCCCTCGTGGTTACGCCTATGAAACGCGTGGATGTTAGTTATAGCGATGACATTTTATACCAGCTTCGGGAGCGCGTCACGGGATCCAGCGACCGGAGATCCAGCGACACGGGGTCCGGCGACACGGGGTCCGGAGCGACAGGAGATCCAGCGACACGGGGTCCGGCGACACGGGGTCCGGAGCGACAGGAGATCCAGCGACACGGGGTCCAGCGACATGGGGTCCGGAGCGACAGGAGGTCCAGTGACAGGAGATCCAATTGAATGAACTTGGAGAAAAGTGTACGATACTTGGAATATGATATTTTATTTAGTGACTCGATGCTTAGAAAATTTAGGATTTTACAATTCACTGCGTGGTAGCCTATCTTAATAACAGGAGTATTTGCATGTAGGCAATCCTAATCTCTGGATTTTTTTACCTCAGTGGCAAGTTCATGATAAATAATTTATGACAGTAAATAGAAAATATAACATCTTGCAGTTCATTTGCAATTGCCGGAATCAATTGCCAGAAAGTTTTTTGCCAGAAATTCCTGCCAAGTACCTGCTTGAAGATGTAAAATATACGTTTGTTATCAACCATGAGACCATGACTTAAAGTTCAATAAAGATTTTTTAGTAAAAATTTCTGGATGAAGGATTTCTGGCAAAAAACTTTCTGGCAATTGATTTTTTGGGCAATTAATTTCGGGGAAAAGGTTTTCTGGAATCTGTTTTCTGGCAAACGACCTAGGACCACAAGTTTGAGCTCACGTTGCTTCTGATGATACTTTATCAGTGTTTCTTGTAGCTCTTTCGTGTCCGTCACACCCTTTTGCATGTTTATTTTCCAGCACGAATAGTCCAATATCTTCTAAATATATCACGAATGGATAAAATAACTCTGTAGAAGGTTTGACGAACGCATATTCTCTTTTACTCTCATCAAGATAACCAGCATATCAATACACCTACCATAACTAGGAAAAATGAATACTCCAAGCCTAAAGACGGTCCTAACGCTGCTTCTGTCCTTTCGGAAAATTACATCGGATGAACTTCTTCCCCAATTTCTTTCCAATTTGAAACTGTCTAACACAGAAATTCCCAACCTTTCCCGATTTCTCACCCCCTTTGCTGATAAATGTCTCGTTCAGTTGATAAACTACCCGGGGATTGACTTGGATCCCGGCTCAACCCCCGTGGAACTCACGCGATATGATGTCGTCAAAGAGAAAAATGCATACCCCTTATTCTTCCCGTATGAAAAACGTCCCCCAAGGGATCAAAGGTATGACCCTGGATGGAAAGGGAAATTGGACTTTTTGGACCTTCCGGTTGTAAAGAAGTCAGTGAGGTCAAGATGGTATTGCGTGGCCCAGTTCTATCTGCTTCCACCAACCGAACTGGAGGCCCCTTCATTTTTCTCTAGGGGACAGCTCCAGGTTCCAAAAATCTATCTCAACCCTTGGATAGGTAAAAATGAATATACGGACATTGCTTTCATAGATAAAGTGGAACCGGATTTCAACAAATGTACTCGAAAGATATACAGGATTTTGGTTGCAGCAGAATCGGATAAAAAGGATGGGAAGGGACCAACAAGTTGGCACTTTTGGAATAATGCTATGAGTAATTTTATGGTTGGGAGTGGAAGGTATGCTCAGTTTGAGATGTGCGCGACCTCGAATCTGATAACATTGGAATTAAAGTCTAAGGTTAATCCGGTACCCGAAATGTCTGTTGTTATCGAACAAATGGAAATAGATAAAATCCTCCTTGTTTGTCACTATTGTAAGAAATCAGAGAGGTTGAGGATTGGAATTGAGGATGACCAGTTTGAAATAGCAATTCTGACCGAGTTATTTACATCTCTGGATACACAAAGCAACAGCGTCCCGTGGAAGGTGGATATTCTCAACTTTGAGCTGAACAATCCACTAAACTACATGGAAATACGACCATTAAGTCCTCCGAAAAGGCCGTTCCAGACCTACATAGCGGCCCAACGAGCTCTGGATGGAGAATTAATCTTGTACCAGGAGATTGTGGGCAGTATTCTGAAAAACAATTCGTATTTCTACTTCAATCCATCTGTAAAGAACAAGTATAATCAGGATGCATATTTTTATTGCGATAGATTAGTTTTGGAGGAGGAGAATACTTCGTTTCCTTTATCCCATTGTGACCGGTTGAATGACATAGGTTGGGTCTACCCAATGCGGAAACTACTGATGGCAGTATCCGATAACCGGATCCTGACAACTGTCCAAGAACCCTATACATTTGTGACATGTACAAAACCCCGATCCAGTTCTGTATCCTTTTTCGGACTTGTATCCTCCTTCGACAAAACTGTGTGGATGTACATGCTTTTGTACTACGTGGTACATACCACCCTAGTACATGAAGGTCTACTAGGGCTTAACTGGATTAGAAAAGCTTCAGCTACGAAGAGCCCTTCTCTAAATTCCAGTATGTTTATGGTCCTTAAGGTCTTGCTCGAACAGGGGGATGATACTTCGTCCAATAAAGATAGACACAGGTTCCTCTACTTTATATGCGGCCCTTGGATCCTCATGGCCGTTGTTCTTACCAACGCCTACAAGGGGGACAATATTACCCAACTCACGGCCCCCATTTCCCCAATCCCATACAAATACATCGATCAGCTCGTCTCTGATAAAATACCGGTCTACAGTGGAATGACAAAATTTATCTTTTACTGGTATGCAAAGGACTTTACAACCAAGTTTAATTACTATGCTGATCGCTACCCCCAACAACTTTCGGATGATCAATTTGACTTTCTTAACAAAACCATAGAAAGGCATCCTTTAGGTGAGGCTATTTACAACAAGGAATATCCGGACGATATAGATGAGTCGAATAATGTGACGACGGACGTTACTTTCTTGGACATACTCGGGGACTGTAATTCTGCATACATTTGTTGGGAAAGGGAATGCAAGGAAAAAGCCATGGACCTAGCGGTCAAAGGTAAAGAGCACATTTCCGTTGGGAAAGAGAGGATTTTCGTTAGAAAGACGGGACTAAGTATAAGGAATTGGGTGGATCCGGGGATTTTGACCAGATTTAGTGGGTTTGAGGAAGGGGGACTTCTGGGGGTTTGGGACGCTGTTAAACTTAATCTTTGGGAGATGCGCTATTCTAGAAACGACGTGTTTAGATCCGAAGCAAAGAGTGAGAAGGTCAAGGCGTTGTCGCTTCGAGGTAATATTTTGGTACAGTTTACATTATTGGCTGTAGGACTTTCGGTTAGCCTAATCGCGTTTTGTGTTGAGAAACGGAAGTTATCACAAGTGATACTTTGTCTATGAGTATAAGCGGTTATCCGGTATTTTGATTAAAGTAATTTAAAGTTTAATTAGTTTAATTTAATTTATTTATTCATCTCAACAAAGCTTCTCACCTAGTGGGTAGTTACGCAGTGAGGATACAAGATTAAGTAGATCTTATTGTTATAAAATGAGTGCATTAGTACATCAAAATTTCATTAAATAATTTATGTAAAATGTAAAAAAAATAAATTGATTTGATTTGATTTGAGTCTTTATTAAAGTGTCGAGCCAGTTCAACATTTACATATTGGTCTACCACTAGGGACACCATAGGTCATAAGACCTTAATAAAAAATTTACCTAGAAATAAAAATAACTAGAAATAAATGAAGTCCTCCTCTCGTTTTTCCATAATCCATATCTTAACATTTTCTTTAAACTTCTCATAGCTCATTGCCGAGTAATTCCATACGTTTGGCAATGAGTTCCATAGAATTACAGTTCTATAAGCTACTGATTTTTTAAATCCTTCTGACATAAACGAAAGCATACTCATGCGAGGCATACTTCTGTCACTACAGCGTGACGATATCATATTTACATGTAATCCTTTGAACTCATTCTTGAGTAAGATGTAGTTACATCTTTCAATAACAGTCATCATGTTGTATTCAACATAAAGCTTATTAATACAAATCGTGGGTTTAATTAATCTATTAGATTTGTTTTTCCTGTTACATTTTCGCTTGATCGAAGGATAAGTGTAGCAAATAATTAACAGATGTATCTTCTCTTGAAGTTCCTGAAGTTTTATTTTGGTTTGTACACCCCAGAGATCAAGACCGTAGTCAATAACAGAGTGAATGTATGCATTAATCATAGTTGGAATTATATTAGGTGGTAAAGATCGCATAATTCCCTTAATGTATTTTACTCTTTGTGAGACCTTTTCTATAACCGACTTGTAGTGAATGTTAAAATTGAGGTAAGGGTCAAAGTGTAGCCCTAAATATTTGAAACTAAACACTCGCTCAATTCTTTTGTTTCTCACATTAGTAAAACTAAACTTTTCATCACTAACAGATCTATCTTTTTCCTTGTGAAAAACCATGCATTTCGTTTTTTCAAAGTTAACTTTGACTTGATTTGCATCACACCAATTACAAAATACTTCCATTTGTTGCTCGAGTTGCAGAGCAATCTCTATGCTATTTACTGCAGTATTATACACAACTAAATCGTCGGCGTGCAATAAAAAAGGACTAGTAAAAGCAGTTTTGACACTATTTATATGCAAGTTAAAAAGTAACGGACCTAACGCAGATCCCTGAGGAACCCCTCTGTCCATACTAAAATAATTTTTCGAGTCACAGAATTTAAAATTTCTACTATTTAAATTACTAGCTATTATATTAACATACCAAGGTTCTAGATGATATTCTGTCATAAGCTTTCTAATTAACGTTTCGTGATCGATTGAATCAAACGCTTTCCTTAGGTCAATGAAAATAGCTACTACTTTATGTTTCCGTTTGTCAATATTTTTAAAAATGTATTCGGTGAATATCGTAAGAGCAGTATGGCATGATCTTTGCTTACGTTAAGCATCTTGCTCATCGATTAGAAGATTGTTAACTCTCGATGCGAGTCTTAAAAATAGAAAAATAGAAAAAAAATTGAATCCTTTTAGAGCAGGTTGAGGGGTTTGTGTTTTTGTAAGGTCGTCTGACCAGGAAATGCCTTCCGGTTGGTTGGGTATAGAATCAGAATCTATGACAGTTTCCGGACAGGTCACCACTACCCTTGCCCAACTTGGGTACAAAGGTCACTTTCAATGGCGGTCGTGCCAAAAAATAGTTACCACTCCATGGCTAACTCCGCTAGTTTTGTCTAGTCCTCCAGCAAAAGGCAGTAATACAGTCCACCCACCCACATCCTCTACTATCTCAAAAAACATAGACGCAACCAAGAAGGTACAAGGGTACACTGTACCCCATTGTTTTATAATGTACCCCCTGGAATTCCCGATAGGCCCTATCCTTTACTCGTCTTTTAACCTCAGCCATGATAATTAAGGGCAGTGGTAATTACATAACCAATAAAGATCGAAATATGGGTACTCCAGTTTATGATTCGGTTTGGTTGCTTTACAAAAATAACAAGGGAATTTAGTATGATTGGTAAAACGATATTTTTTATTAAAATAAAAAACTCCCACAAATGTATATATTTTTGATAATATTTACTGATCATCATTATTATTATTATTGCTTGTACTCTGAGAATTATAATTCCTAGAGCCCAAGCCGCTCCTCCCCGAATTAATACCCGATCCGATCCCAAACCTTGAGGAAAAGGGGTAGTTGTTCAACTGATTGTAATTAGAATAAGGGCTTAGCAGAGCTTGGGCTGCCAAGTAGGGATTGTTATAGTTTCCCAAACCCCCAACAACCGGGTATTGTTGATTCTGAGCCCCACGAAGGAGAAGGGGGTTAATCCCCTGAGAAGATCCCGTGAATGTCCCCGAACCCGCTCCAAATACGGGGTTGTTGTAAAGCTGGGCTGCAAGGGCGCCTTGGGTGTAAATGTCGGGCGCTCCTCCCGCAGAACCGTACGCTCCACCTCCGAATAACGAATTGTACGGGTTTTGAAACTGGTTGAACCCATTTGAACTAAATCCATTCAGACCTCCCCCAAAAGCGTTCGCCCCTCCGAAACCGTTTAAACCGTTCGCCCCTCCGAAACCGTTTAAACCGTTCGCTCCTCCGAAACCGTTTAAACCGTTCGCTCCTCCAAAACCGTTTAAACCGTTCGCCCCTCCGAATCCGTTGTTAAGATAAGGGTTATTTAGACCTTGATTTTGAAAAAGTCCACCTCCAAGGTTAGCAAGACCACCACCAAGTCCCGAATAAGCCCCCGACCCCTGATTTCCCAGAAGATTTGCCTGTTGTTGGTACAAAAGGGGGTTGACAGATGCGGGGTTAACTGCCTGGGCACTTGTCTGCGGCTCCTGCAGCCCTTCGAACAGTTTCGACCTGTTTGACTCCTAAAAGGGACGAGTTTACAAATCAACGATTAATTTAAAACAAATTCCGCATCCCTAGGACTTTATTTTTTCATGAAATAATCCTCCCAAACCGGAATACCCATTCCTTAGCTTTTAGAAAATACATCTTTCTCTATTACTTTCCCTTCTACCCTTCAGCTATCAATCAGATTAAGTTAGAATGTCAAACAACATGTTATCTACAAATTGATAAGGCTAATTGAGGATAAGAACACGATTTCACTTTTTAAAAGAAACTCACAACATTAACCCGATTGGAGGAGTCAGTGTCATCATCATCCTTCCGCCGAGGTTTCTTACCCTCCGTAGAGTCCAAAAAGGTCAGCAATAAGGCCGAGCTTATCAAAAGCCCTAGAAGACACTATAAACTCCCAAAAAAACCCCCCAATTTTAATACAAATTAAATCAACTTCCTGGGAATCTTTTCTTACCTGTTGAAGTCCCATATTTCCAAGTTTCAAAACCTCACAACAAATACTATCCACCTTTTCAGAAATATAAATGGAAATGCTCACTTCTTCATAATGCTTCACTCTTTGTTTGCCGTTCCCTTCCAACTAATTGAGCAACGAGTCCCAACTCCCCAACTCTTTTATACTTTCTGCTAATTATTTAAGAAACCGTCTGGGTATTTTTACCAAGCTTAGTTTATTTTATTTTGACTCATACTAATTAACCCTTGGAATGTTGCTGAATGGGGAAAAAAGTGTAAGTAAAGTTTTTAATTGGTAGTTTTTAGTAGAATAGCTCGCAACCTAATGGGAAGAGCGTATGGAATGGATCTATCTACACAAAAAGTGACAAGTATATGGAAATATTAACCTCATTTTTTTGGGACAAACAAACGACCGTTTGACATTTTTAATGGAGGGACGTGACTGGAATATATGCAAAATCTCTGTGAATTCTTCCGTCAGGTTCTACCCGCTGCTCCGGCTATAAGCCGCATCCGGTTGCAGCAAATCATCTTAAGACATTAGAAATTAAAACCTAGAGGAGTTTCCAGTAAATGAGGGTGGATTCGTGCGGCCTATGCACGGGACCCTCAAGTAAAGGGGGTTAAGCCTTTTGATAGTTGGCGAATAAAGAGATCTCTCACTTTTTTCCCTGTAAGATGTGAGTCACTAAAAAGGTTTTAATTCAGAAGACATGAGCCAGAATGTACGTGAACGTTGACCTTAATGGCCTCTCGAATAAAAAAAGAGCATAAAGGAGGTGCTTTCTGCTTGAAAAATGTGAATAAAATGTATGCACGACTTTTTATGAATAAAATGTTATTTTATTTGTGGAATTAAATGATGAAATTGGGTGAATATTAGTACTCAAAGGAGTCAGGATTGCCGGCATACAATTGGGGATTTAATTTAGAAACTATACAGATTGGATTTGGATAGCATTTGATTATGCGTGGATGCAAAAGTGTAAATGCATAAATAAATGCATAAGAAAGAAGCATTTTGAGCGAGCTATTTGTATTCCGCTAAAGGTTAGTGTAGTAAATCCAGCCGTGTTTAATAATAATAATTAGTAATTAAGTAAGAAACTAATGGGTACTTTACACAGAGTAAAAGTGACAGTTTACACTCTCTACTACGATTTAGAATAATATTATTATTACTTCCGCCTTCCATTTTCCACTCACCTCTATTCCTGAGTCATTGGGATTCATAGTATGGTGGAACTTGGGTGGTATTTTGTGCAGATAATTAACTGCAAATGACATGCTTATAACTGCAAGTATTCATCAAACATTATTAGGGATAATATACCACTATTATAGGAGGGATAATCCGCAATCTGGATTACAGGCCTCGGTGAAGGATTACAGGACTTAGATGAGCCTTATGCTGAGTTCTAACCATTTTTGTGTAAATAATGAATGCAGCGTTCGAAGGAGTATAAATTTTGAAAACCCTCTTGAGGTTTTTATTGCATAAAAGAATATATAAATTTAGAAAGAAGGGATCACAGTTTGGTTAAAAGGTTATCATATATATAAAGCTTTCCGTGACAACAACCCTTTTGTTCTGTACAGAGAAATATATAAGATGTCTATTATAAAAAAACATGTACAAAAATAAGTTACAGCATTTGACACTTTACAAGGAGTAAATGGGTTTGATGATTTAGTAGACACCTCCGTATCCAAGACCAGCTCCAGCATAACCGAGACCCTGTCCAGCATAACCATGTCCAGCATACCCAAGACCCTGTCCAGCATACCCATGTCCAAGTCCATGTCCAACGACGCTGTGACCATAAGCGGCAACAGGGGCGGCATAACCATGATGACCATAAGCACCAACGGGTCCGACAGATTGGGTGTAAGACTTGGAGACGGCAGCTACTGGAGCGGCATATCCATGTCCGTAAGCTCCAAGTCCGTACGCCCCATGATCGTAACCGATTGCTGGAATAAAAAGTTTCAAAATGTATACAAACTACGGGTTAAAAATTGGGTACGCTGCGTTTAAATCCCTTGTTATCCAACCTCCTCCGTAAGCAGCGACGACAGGCTTAGCGACGGCAATAGGGGCGGCGGCGTATCCATGTCCATAACCTCCATGTCCGTAACCTCCATAAGCGGCAACAGGGGCAATCACAGGGGCGGCCACCACCTTCTTGGCAACGGCATGGACAGCAGGGCCAGAGTTGATAACCTCCGCCTGGAATCCGGTATGTGGTCCGGCAACGTAGTTGACCTAAAGATAACCACAGTCCTTTACACTCATCCCCAAGATAAGCACAAAATGATAACCCAAAGCCCCTTACAGTTCGGAGGACCCCATCAGGTTGAACCAGAGAGTAGCTTCCCTTAACAACATCACCCTCTCGGGTCTCATGGGCCGATTTTTGGTCTCCGGTCAGCGCATCCTTTACTCCGTAAGCGTAAGAGTACTTTGGGGGAGCCTGGAATTCAAAACCCTTAATATTAATCTCCATAAATCATAACAAAACCTCCATAATATAAAAACCCCTACTACTACTTACATAATAATCAACAGCCCCATAAGGTCCTGGAGCACCAGCGTTGGCCAAACCAACCAAAGCCAAAGTCAAGGCAGCGATAACCTTTATTTTAAAAATATTAATTAGTAAATCCTTGGTTAATTAACAGTTTAAATGTCTCAATCCATCTGTCCTTAAGCCAGATTAGAGACAAACAAAGGACCTCGACATCTCATAAACCTCCCCCTTGTTATAGTTAATGTTGGGAAACAATGGATTATAATTGCATGTTGTGGGCCACAACAACAACAGTCCTGTGGTCACAAACACAAAGTCATGCTTGAGTGAAACCTCGTGTCGTGAGACTTTTCTCACATTTACTACCTTTTAATAATACTAAACCAACTTCTACAAACTTTTACAATGTCAGCCCCTTTTTTTAATAATATAATGATACCCTTTTTGGTTATTTTAACTATAAACCACGAATCAAAGAGGTACGTAATTCCATGGATAATCTAACTCTTGTTCTTTGTTTGGTTCAGGGTCTTGGCCCAATTCTTTACACACTTTTTTTTACCATCTCTATCAATTATACACAAAAGACTTGGGAACAAATTGAATAAAGCTTTTAATACGACATTTCCAGTAGAATTTCAAGCCTTTCTAGACTTGGAAAACTTATGAAAAATGGACTTTTTACTTGTGAAATTAATGAAAAATCTACCCACAAATCCTTAGCTTTTGTGCAAAATACAAAACACACTTTCGATTTCTGAACTAGATCAATTTGCTACCAAAATTAATTGAACCAATAATTCTACAAGGAAAGTAAAGTTAGCCCTTTTTAGATTATTAATAGTTAGTGTCCTTTCTGAGGTTTTAATCTAATTCTCCTTCAAGTCTCTTACTTAAAAATCAATGAATATTTCCAGAAACTTTGCTGGCAAACTGTTAATAATAATCTTGTAAGTATTTCTTTACCTTCATGTTTGATGTGATTTTGTGGAGAGAGTGTAAAAAGTGTAGTATAGGATGGACTGAAGTTGGTGGAGGTAATGATAAGGTCTGGATAAGGTTGAGGGCTTTATATACAAGACACGGATGAGAAGGTCCAACTTGACCCTGTACCATGAGTACCTTATCACACCCTTTACATCCTTTACAACTCACGAGATAACCATCCCATATCCCTTATTCTCTTTATGCTAAATAACATGGAATAATATCAATCCCCAAGAATTAAAGTGCAAGGGACAATTTTTTTTTCATACTCCCTTCAAGCTTAAAAGCTTTTAAGCCTTTGAGGCATTTATCTGGGATAAAAACGAGATCCAATTAGTCATTAATAGCACACAGAGGTAGGTAGGTAGGTAGGTAATAGCTCAGGTAGTAACAATAAGCAATAGCAGCAGCAGGGAGGTAATAATATGTGTAGCAAAATAGGGATAGTTTGGGTTTTGGAATAATAAATCGTGCAAATTCCTTTCTAACGCATGAATATGTCATTTGTTGGTATTTAATTGAGCTCAAAATTCCTTTGTGGATTAGTCAGAGAATTATGTGGATGCTAAATCAGACAAGGCAAGACGGAATTTTGTGACGGAGTCGGCTAAAACCTACCTTATTATGGGATTTTTTACAATCAGGAATTAATCTACCAAAAAGGCTTGAATTTTTTAAGGAATGGGGAATTATTCCGGGGGGAATTTATTATTTCAAATGGCCCGAACCCTCTGGGGAGTTAGGCCTGTGGGAGCTAGTTGGGGGGAATTAATTCCGGAAATACAGCACATGCTTTCGCTTTTACCAAGCTTTAGACAGAATTAAATCATTTATTCCTTGAAGTTCAAAATATTAGCTGATAGTTCAAACTGTGACTGTATTTAATTCCCTATATAAAACCCCCATTTCGAGCAATCATTCTTGTAGGTTTCCTCGTCCAATTTATAAATTTTTATTTAACTACCCCTGCAATTCCAATAAATGACCTACAGGTAAGTGGTCCTTAATCAAGATTATTAGCTACCATCATTTAATTACAAATCCCTCTATGACCTATGACCCTATCAAAGTGTAAATGTAACATTTAGCCTCAAAACCCCACCCTAATTCAGCACATCAAGAACTATGAAACATACAGTTAAGAATACATATAATAAAGGTCCTTTTTTCATAACCAGCCACACACAAAAACATCAAATGAAATAAAAACCCCCTTCAAAGTAAATTACTTACATTCCTAAAATAAGTAATTCAACTCGAGTCTACCTAAACAACATTTACATTATATAAAAGAAGGATCATAATATTTCAATCAATTTAAGGCTACTTTGAGAGTTGATTGAGACTGACAAAGTCTTTATTATAATAAATAATCCCAAAAATAACACAACAACCACTTTGTACTGACCAAGGGTGTTATGCCCATGTTTACAACTTATTCTAGAGCGTGCTATTTTATTAAAACTACGAACCAACCTGTCTAAATACCAATCAGCAATAACTTAACCATACCTATCCAACTCTAACTCTATTACATATCTCATAACTTGTAATTATCCCATTTCCATTCATTAACTTTATACCAACCAATTCACAATTCACAGGATATTTATTCAATCAACCTTAACTTAGCCCGGTTTCGCCCCAATCTTCATAACTCAATCAATCCTAATTCCTAATAATAAAATACCAGCAATATATAAGTAGACAATGAGCTTTTTTTTCATAAAGGTGGAATCAAACTTCAAAGGTCGTTTGGATATTTAATCGACGTGGATTATTATTACATGTTTTTATTCATTTTTATCCAACTGGAGGTCGAATTCCTGCAGCTAATTTATAGTTTAAGACTCTAACTTTAGAGAGGTAATCAAATCACAATCAGCAAGTTTGTTAGGAAATGAAATCATGATCTTAATCTCGTTAATTATATTATATTTCCACTTGGCAATCCTAAAGCTAAAGCTTCGTGGGCTTTGGGTAGGTTTGTTTGGTGGAAGTGTGGAGTTTTTTTCCATTCACTTAGTCAAAACTCCTGTTTAATTCATTGTCAAGAAAAATACAATGATTCGTCGTATTTATCCTTTGTTCAAGTTCCTGCTACAACTGCCCTTTTTTTTAGAGAATACCCATGAAAGACTCGTTCAAAGTTTTGGGTTGGTTTGGGGAAAGATTGTGCAATCTTTTGGTGGAAAATTGACGTTCGTTTGGTAGGTTTATATCTAGAAGATTGTTATCTTATGTAATTAGTAATTAGTAAGATCCTTCCATATATATCCCTATTTTTCATTCACAATTTTGCGTATAAACGATGGGTTGGTTTTTTGGTTGCCTGTTCTTACTGAACGGTTGCATATATCCCTTTCCGTTTTGCTTACAAGATGAGATAACGGAATAATACATGTGGATGCCCCACCTAAAGCTTATTTACTATGCTTTATGCACTCTATCAATGCAGTTTAACTCTACCCATTCTACATTATGCGTATGAGTGAGTGTACACGATAATAATTAAAATGAAAAATAACAAAACTCTGTTTCAAATCAAGTTAAAAACAACGCTGTATATTAGTAATTTATTTATCAATAAAACTAGGAGCCTGGAGGCCCAACTTGTCCTTGACCTTTTTCTGTACTTCAGCCGCTTTCCTCAAACTGCTTAAAATAGTCAGCTCCTGCAGCGACCTTGCCAATGTTTGTGCTTTCGAGATGTACTCGATTGCCTTGTCCAAATCTCCACTAAAATAACATCAAAATGTCAGCGACAGTCTGATCGCAATGCAATTTAAATAAGGTCAAGTTCACGTACATTTGCAGATGGAGAGTTCCCAGTGTCTCTAGGACAAACTCGTTATCCAGGCATTTAGTGTTGTTTAGGATTTGGATGGCCAGTTTGGGGTCCCCAGTTCGTTGAAAGGTACACATTGCCCTGTGGACAACCACCGACCCATTTTCGGGGTCCAACTCAGCCACTTTCCCAAAGGTCAACTCCGCCTCTTCAAAAAGCCCCTTCTCCATCAAAATCTTCAATGGAAATAACAAACCGTCATTCATTATCATTATTTACTCCAATACTTTTCATACAACTACTCTCATATTATCAACAAACCTGTCCATATAAACTATGTACATCGGGCGAGGTTGGGAATTTTTTGACAAGTTTTTGAAACAGTCTCATAGATTCGTGACCACCCCCACTCATCCTGTACTCCACGTACGCCTTGGTTGCCACGGCTACTGCAAAATCTCCTCCACAACACTCGACCGACTTTCGCATGCACGACAGTGCCCCTTCCATGTCCCCCTTGCTCAGCAAAACCTTGAAAAATCTCAAACCTTATTAATCCCATTCCATTACGAATTTAAGCCTTAAAATCAATACTAATAAAACGATTACCTGCCCTTGATGATGCCAAAGGTCAACATTATCAGGGAAACCCTTCTGAGCAAGATCAAAGCTCTCGGAACATTTCTCTTGGTCGTCAATAAGGGCGTAATAACTGGCGCGTTTGATCAAGCAAGTCGCTCGAAGCTCCTTGTCCTCCGTTTCCATAGCAGCGTTAAAGTCTGACACAGTTTCATCTCCATAGCCACAAAGGAACCGCAGCGTCCCCCGTAAATGGAACGTTTCATGGCAAACATTTTTTTCCAACCGCTCATCGCATAGATCAATTGTCTTTTGTATCTCTTTCCCCTTCAATGTCGAGTACAGGTCGTCAAGCGCCCTACTAAATACACAAATAAAACTCTCGTTACAAACCCAACTCTTTCTACTCAAACCAAACCCCCGTCGTCATGGTTTCTTTTCAGAATACTTATAACAACGAGAGTTCAGGATGAGGATGGTGATACCACAGAAACTAACTTGCTATTCTGCTCGTTTCCATGGATCAGAGCCCTCGCAACCGGACAATATTTAAACCCGCGTGTGTAGGCAAGTACATTATGAAAAGCGGGTACTCTAGGGACTTTTTCCTTCATAAGAAGAAGACCCTGTTGGGCCCCGAGTTCTTTGAGGATGTCGTCCGCAAGTTGAACAGAAGAAGCTACATTAAACTGTTCCAAAATACAAACAGCCGTGATATCCTCCAGCGCCTCTTCCAAAAATCCCAGCGCCTTGTAACCCTTACTTCTTCGATGCAGCGCCTTAACGTACTTCCCATTTAGATCCAGAGCACTACTCGACTCTCTTATTACGCTTACCATGTCACCCTGCAAAACAAATCATAAATTACCTTACAAAAACTACCACCCTCAATTCCTCGGCAATAGACCGCCCGTGTTTAATATAAGCCGCACCCTCTCCACATTTTTCAGCCACACGCCGCGGCCTATTCCCGAACAATACCTGTATTTTTTACACAAAAAAAAACACATACCAACTTCTCATAAACTGCTGCCCTGTTTTGATAAAGTAACTGAAGTTTCGAAACATCTTCCGTCTGCTCAATCGCTTCCGTATATTTTTCCAACGCTTCTGCATATTTCCCAGCCTTGAAAAAACCGTTCCCTTCATCTTTTAAACTTTTATCCTCTCCATTTTTCAATTCCTGAAACAATTACAAATAAACACTGTCAAAAAACCACCTACAATATAATAAATACCGTATTTCCAGAAATAATGCCCCTCTGGGGAATTACATTATATTAACACGGACAAGCAAGATTATAGGACAATTCCTAATTTTAACATGACAATTCCTAACCCTAACGGGGCATAATATTATACCGGGGGGGGGGGAATTATTTCGGGGGGCATTATTTCCAGAAATACGGTACACAGACCTTAAAAACAAGCACACAAGGATATTTTGGCTTTCAAAGCATGTTTTTTACACATGGGAGAGATGCCCCCATAAAGCATGTAAGGGATAGGTAGGGAGGATGCGGCTTAATTAACGGGGGCGACCTATAGTGTCTGTCGGGTAATAAAATGTGTAAACAAACCAAACCTCCTTAGTTTTCTGTCGATTGTTGTTATCCTGACCTCCTTGACCTTTCCTGCGATTTCCTTTGTGGAAATAAGCATAATAAGAACCACACCCCCCAGCAGCCAGGATGGCCAACGCTGCAGCGTATTTCCATCGATTATCTTGGAATAATTTTGACATTTTGATTACATTTATTATTAAAAAATAAATCCCAACCACCCACACCTTTTAATTAATTAGTCTGGAATTTTATTGGGAATCACATCTTTATTAAAACTACACCTTATTTGGTAGTTTTACACTCCAACTCCCGGGTCCCTCTTTCCCCCAAAAACTCAATGCATATTCAACAAATATTCCCCGGAATAATTCCCCCTCCTCCTCCGGTTTAATTCCCCCCTACCTTTCCATGTTATCAGTCCTATCTTGTCCATGTTAATATAATTTATCATTTTCCCTTTGAAGTAATAAAGCCTCAGGGGAATTATTAAAATAGGAAATACGGTACTTGGTACCTACTTTGTTTCCTCTATCGCAGCCTCAGCCTTCATCGCTTATCTTCCCTTCCTTATCGATAATAACCATCCCTTATCTTCCCTTTGGAACAAACCTTATCGATAACCTTTATTTCAATCTGCAGCGTAGTTTTATAGCCCAGTAAATTAGGCTTATATGACCACGCAATCTGTCTGTCTGTATGTTTATGTACCACCTTCTATAACCAAAACCATGATAGCTTTACTTTCTTTCTACCTATAGCTTCACCCATAAGCCGGATTAAAAACCTCCGGGTGCAGCTTCCAGAGCCCATCCAAGGGGCTTTTATGTATCTATATGGATTATGATAGTTCTTACAATAAATTAGATATGGGGGCCCTGCCCTCACGCCGTTTTATTTTTAGACATCCTGTCCGACCTCTTTGTCCTTCCCATCCCAGTTTCCACAACTTTACGTTCGTTTCACGCAAAACTAGACCCTCTAAGTTTCTACCCGTTGGTTTTTATGAACCCCACGGGTCCTTAACTTACCCGATCATCGGTCCCAACTGTTGCACAGCATTTAGATAGCACAGTTAACACCAGCATGCAAAGTTTCAGCCAGATCGGTTGTGTTTGTCTAACCAGTGGGGGTATTTTGACCCCCACGGGTCTTTTACTTGACCAGCCCCCCTGATAAGAACTACACTTTCAACAACAGCTTCTACAACAACTCTCTGACATTCAAACCAGCTCATCTTTGCCAAAGATAAACAAAAGGTTGGGAATCTTCAAAGCCTTTTTACTGCTTAGAAGCTTTAGGCGTATTTATAATAATATTATTACAAGAAGTGAGAGGACGTAGATAGACATGCTAGCTGGTGCGACCAGCTCAAACTGTATGCTATCCTGCGGATGCAGGTTTGAGCTGGTACGCACTCTACTCTAAATT
>JAQFZX010001765.1:0-25471 GCA_034682405.1 Hydroisotoma schaefferi | reverse complement strand
TACTGCAGGGGTAGCTTGAGATGTCCGTCCAATAAATGGGCGTGACCCGTAGACAATTTGACCTCCCAGCAAGAAAAAATGAGGTCCTCCGTCGGTCCAAGAATGTGGACATCATGGCCAATATTAGCAGGGAAATCGTCCCTCAAAAAACACAAAAAAAACCCATAAATCATGGCCTTATAATTTTTATTTAATGCATGTTGCATGATTTTTAATTTTCGTAGTTCATGTGAAACTAAATTATTAATTTTAAAGAAAATCTCAAAAAAATCTTTTTAAAAAAAATCTCAAAAAATCAACCAAAAAATCACAAAAAAACTTAGGAAATCTTGCTGAGCAAGGCCGCCTGTGTGAGATAAGAATAGAGTGAATGTGCGTTATAATATAAATGAGATGAGATGATACCAAACCCAAAACCCAATAAAGAAGATTCCCGAATATTCAACCGAGATGTTCCTAAAGTTTCTGATGATTTGGTGATGCTGAGATAAAGGATGAGAAATTAAAGAAATGGCTGACTCGCCATGCCGGTTTTAAGATTTAACAATACGGAGTGGAGCTCCGTGTCTTTATTTAAAGTTTACCATGCAAAGATGTGTACTGGAAGAGTACCAGAAAAAGACTGTCCAAGATTCCTAGCTTGTTCCAGAGAGATATTCTCTCTGGACAACTTAATCTTAGATATAATAGGTTAGATTAGAATGCAGGTAGGATAGGGACATTCTAAATCTAGAGATACGCTAATCGTCATACCTTTAACATCCAGCCGGCCCAGTTTTAAGGAATCAATCGTCCAATCTAATTTGGCTTGGTTGAAAAAACGTCAAATCGATATAAAAATACAAATAAACTTCATACAAAATGGTTAATCAAATAGTAAAGTAAAGCGGATTGAATTTCCAGTTTCACGACATTACAAAGAAAGTAAATATTACAAAATGTGGATGAACTCGTCAATTAAATTATGCAAGGAATTAAACTTATCTCAACTGGCCAGAAAACTAAACCTTCAACATCAGAAACTAGAAAGTGGATAATGTGGATAAACTCCTTCAACAAACAATTGAATTATGCACAGCATTAAGCAAACTACTAAATTCCTTTGGATTTGCTATAAAAATATTAAAATGATAATAAAATCTTGCCGTCGACAGACGGACTATACGATTCGAGTTTAAAATATTCATACCCTAAGCCAAAGACAGTTGAAAGTCGAGCTTACACAACTCCGTTTAATAAAACCCAAGGTTCATAATTCTAATCCGACAAATATTATTTACAGAAAGCGTTTTGTTATAAACTGACTTATCCTGAGGTGAAAGGCGTTGCTGGAGAAACTTATTTCCCAGTCTTAGAAAGACCTCTAGAGAGTAAATTGACTTTAGAACCTCACACTTTCTTCATTATTTCAATCTTTGCACAGTAATCTCAGTCCTGTTTAAAATTGTGCTTTATTTTAAAACATTCAAGCATTTCCAGCAATTTGAAGAATGGCCACCGAAGGAATCTGGAGTGCTTTTGACATCTCGATGAAACTGTACAGCTCTGTCCGCATATCTGACTACCAAACTAGAGTAGACCCTCCACGACGAGTTTTACTCTTTTTGAAACGTACAAAACGGCAGAGTTGTAAATTAAAAGCAGCATTCTTCTACCTACTCTTCAACATTTGTGTACTTTTATGTCGTCTTATTTTTAAGTTATTTATTCAAAAGAAGGATTCAGGAAGTAGGGAGGGTGTAATGGAGTTGGCTAATGTTATGTTTCTTCTTATAATTGGAATATGCACATGTCCTGTGGTTAAAACCTTAGCTTTCTGTCCTGAGAAAATAGCAAATGTTTTCAACCGAATGCATGACGTCCTCCGATGCGAGTCCGGAAAGCACATTTACCAATCATTAACTCTGGTTTAATTGGAAAACCAACGTGCGGAAGAAGTTCAGAAATTCACCGTCTCCTTTAACTTTGAGTCAATGTAGGCACTTATGGTGTTCTGTGAAACTTTATTATCTATCGTAAAACAACAAAATATCTACTTTCTAGATCAATCTCATCTAAATTATAGCAAAAAAAACCAGAATAGAAAAGATTACTGATTAAAAGGAAAGCTCTGAGCGATTTTCTGAAAGTCTCGTCAATAAAACCACTTGGACGTCTTACTTTACGTCTTTGTATTACAAAACTACAAATTGGAACAAACTCAGGACTGGATTTAGGTCAACACCACGTTGTTGCTACGGTTTTTCCGTCGTGTCTCATGGAATAAAGACCGGATAAAAAAACCGTAGCCACATCGTGGACATGCATATAATGAAAAGACACAGAAAACAGCGTTTATGGCCATGAAATGCATGTTTTGCATTCAATAAAAGATTATGATTTCAGAATTCATCTATACCTGTGACCGACCCCAGCAGAAGGCCTTCCGCCCACTCTTGCTGACTTTGGTGGAGATGTCGATCCACTGGTTGACCTTCTCGTCATTCGTTGTCTCAAGTCTCTACTGCTTATGTTCCCCTCTCTTCAATTTAGACCCTTTCGGCCCTTTTTTCTATATCTTTCATAAGTCTAGTCTCAGTTGGCAATATTTGTTACCCTTTTTTGTACGCTCATCTTTGTTTTACATGGATGCATGTATTGCCCTTCAGGGAGGATGTTTCATGTTATGCACCTTTATCATCACAGTTCTCACAGCGTTACATGTAGTCAATACCCTCATACCAATTGCAACCACATCGTCAGTTGCCAAACGTAAACGTAACCTTGAAAAGCGTAAAGGAAAATGGAAGTCTACTGTTAGTAAAATGTGTCTAAAATCTCGATATTTCAAAGATAAAATTGTTTTATTAAAGGTTTTGGAAATCTGGTTAAAATTATGGAATGAAGTCTACCGTTCTGATGCTGTTTTGAATCTAATTGTTTGTGGAACATGCCTCATAGCTGTGTCTTTCTTTATTATAATTCAACTAGGATCTGTTTTGGGTTTCCCACTTGTCATTACTCCAATCATTGTTTCCCTTGCGGTTTTAATATTTGCTGTTGTTCTTGTCCCACTAGCTGGCAGTACTTATGAGAACGTTAAAAGTTATCTGCATCAGATGAAAGTACTTTCATTGAATTCAAAATATGAGAAAAGAGTTGTGAGGTCCATCCGACCTTTTGGAATTATGGCAGGGTCATTCTGTACGATGAGGAGAATCATTGCGGCTACAGTGATGGAGCACATGATAAACGGGACCATAACGTTAATTATGATTCTTGATTGATTGATTGAAATGGTTTTTATTGTACAATAATACATAATATGCTACAGTTCATATTCATCTCAGTATTAGGTCACTCCTAGCATTTGTAAGTAATAGATAAATTCCTTTGAGAGATTTGTTACATTAAATGTAAATCCGATTTGTCACCGTAGAATCAATTATGTCAGTTTAAATTTATCCATAATCTATAGAAGTTATAATAATTAGCATCTCGTATTTTGTAGATTTTCCTTGCCTACCTGCATTCTAATCTAATCTATAATATCTAAGATTAAGTTGTCGAGAGAGAATATCTTTCTGGAACAAGCTTGTTATATTAGTCAGTCTTCATTTGCTACTCTTTCAGTACAAAGCTTCGCATGGTAAACTTTAAATAAAGACACGGAGCTTCGGCTCCGTGCTGTTAAATCTTAAACCCGGCATAGCGAGTCAGCCATTTCTTTATTTCTCATCCTCATCTCATCCATCACCAAATCAGCAAAACCGAATATCTCGGCTGAATCTTCGGAATCTTCTTTATTGGTTATTGGGTTTGGCATCATCTCATTTACTTAATACAACCACATCCACTAATACCTTACAAACTACAATTTTTACAAAGCATAGTTGATAAAATGGGTGTGAAAAAAATCATGGCAAAACGAACCACCAAAGAAAAAATTACAAGATCCGCCCTCAACAGTTTTTGGAAAAGTTTAACACTAAAATCACTTCGCTTTCTTACTTTACTTTTTTGTCTTAATAAATGATTTTGTGGAACAAGCTCAGGGTAGCATTTGGAACGCAACCATGATTTGGATATCTTTAAGCTTAAGTATGACTGGAATGACATGGAAAGGCAGCAGTTATGCCACTGAAAATAATTAAAGCAAAAGGGGTATTGCAGAAATCCAATTTCTTCGTCTGCTGAATACTCTTGCATTTTTTCTGGAAAGAGTATGGAGTAGTAAGTGCTGTTAACTCGGCGTAAATGCACGTCTAAATAGCTGTCCTTCCACAGTTCGGTCGGCTACAGATTGGACCACATCCACTACCATTTCCTAACCACGCGTTCCCTTCGAATTTGCGTATCGGCTTATACTTGTCTCTGACCTCTGTCCCGTCCAGCCCGGAAACTCCACTCATTTTCATAGCCGTATTTACCCATGAGATTATTTGGGTGGTTTCTCCAAGTAGATCAGCGTTTCTGTCAGAATCCTCCTCATCTGCATTAAACTCACTCTGCTCTGAAACGTTAGGACCACTCTCCTCTGCATACCAGCTATCGTCAATGCTATCATCCATATTGTCAATGTCCTGTTTTACAAGGAGAGTGGGACGTATGTACCTTAATGTTTAAGATAGGTACTACAAGGAGAACACATACAAAGTAAATTTGACTTGTCTTTATAGTTTAGTAGAGATGAATCCTATTTCCTTATCGTAGTTTATGCAAATCCTGGACTATCCTTCCTTGCCTTCTTTTAAATAATGTCTGGACCCTCTGGTTGGACGCTTCGTGACCTTTTTTTACCAACTTAAAACGTTTAGGTCACCGTCAACAAAAATTTCTTTCAATTCGCAAATTTATTTACAAAATGGTATAAAAATTGACACTGTACGACCAAAAATACGACCGAACGGAATACAACAAAAGTAAAAGTTCAGGAGCTAATAAAAAATCTCGTCCACTTTGACTGAAACCCAGCATCGGGATTCCGTAGTTCATCGAATGGGCTACCTACGACAGGGTCGCCATCTACGTGAGGCCTACTCACCGAATGGAAACGACAGCAGGGTGTCTACTTTGATCAATAGACAGGATGGTCAGTGACGGAATGACCAATGGACACTACATAATTGGAAATGATGCCAACGCCATAGTCAATTATTTCATTTTAAATAAATTATTGCATGAAGACGTAGCACCTAAGGTAATATAATTAGTTATTTCTAGGTTAGAGTTAATATGCTATCGGTTTAAAAATAAACTTCAACGACCAAAGTTAAGTAAAACTATGTTCGATGTTAAACGAAAGATAAATGCAAAAACCTCCTTAGTGCAGGTAGCCGAGCCTGTCTAAGCCTTACTTCCTAAGGTTTTTTGAAAAGGGAGTGACAACCCTTTTAGGCCACTTCTTCTAGTCTTTACATTTATAACTAACAATAAATTGTTTTATGCAGTGTGGATATTAGTGTTACAGGGGTTTAAAAAAACAGTTTAAATGCCTTTTATTATTAAACGACGGTATTATTTCCTTGAATAGTGTCCTCTCGCAAATAATGTCCCCTCTCGAATAGTAGCACCCTTTCAATTTAGAAATCATTTAATAGTATCCTGTACCAAATAGCAATCCCCCCTCGAATAGTAGCCCCTCCCAAACAATAAGCCTGCGGGGTTTGCCTTTGCACGTTATTACATGTAGTTTTCAAATAATCAGTTCAGTTTAGAAATCTGAACTTTAAATTGAAATATTAGAAGTCCCTCCGTAATAATGGCCTCCTCTAAAAGGCCAAAAATTCATAAGTGTCCCGGCCCGGGACGCTATTTGAGACGATAAAATGGGGAATGGGAAATAGAAAAGAGATTAAGGTAATTATACGGTTGACGGTCAGTTATTGCTTATAGGATCATTTTTAGGAAGAATTATTTAGAGGGATTCAAAATCGGAAATACGGTTAGTGAAATTAAAGATTCACCTTCCTGTACAAAATCTACACGTGTATTGACAGGAAATAAACCGTTGTAAATGCATGTAACGAAAGGCATGCAATAGTGAGCGCGCGGTGTGTGCGGAGTGAGCGCGCGGTGTTTGCAAAGTGAGCGCACGGTATGTGCGGAGTGAACGCGCGGTGTTTGCGGAGTGAGCGAGCGGTGCGTGCAGTGTGTGCGGAGTGAGCGCACGGTGTTTGCGGAGTGAGCGCGCAGTGTGTGCGGAGTGAGCGCGCGGTGTTAAAGGAGTGAGCGCGCGGTGCTAACGGATTGAGCGCACAGTGTTTGCGGAGTGAGCGAGCAAGTGGTTGCGGAGTGAGCGCGCAAGTGTTTACAGAGTGAGCGCGCAGTGTTTGCGGAGTGAGCGCGCAGTGTTTGCGGAGTGAGCGCGCAGTGTTTGCGGAGTGAGCGCGCAAGTGGTTGCGGAGTGAGCGCGCAGTGTTTGCAGAGTGAGCGCGCACTGTTTGCAGAGTGAGCTCGCAGTGTTTGCGGAGTGAGCGCGCAGTGTTTGCGGAGTGAGCGCGCAGTGTTTGCGGAGTGACTGCGTAGTGTTTGCGGAGTGAGCGCGCGGTGTTGACCGAGTGAGTGAGCAGTGTTTGCGGAGTGAGCGCGCGGTGTTTGCAGAGTGAGCGATTTAATTGGTCCTATTGAGACCTGCTAGATAGTTTTAGCAAAATACAAGATCAATAAATTCGAATATTTCACGTTTGACCTTGCTGCGCGGTCACGAAAGGTCATGCTCCCTAAACAGGGTTTATTTTGTCCTATTGAGCTTCTAAATACTATTAGCAAAAAGCGCGGTCAAAGAATTCGAATATTTCACGATTGACCTTGCCGCGCGGTCACGAAAGGTCATGCGCCTTAAACAGGGTTTATTTTGTCCTATTGAGACCTTCGAGATACTATTTGCAAAAAGCGCGGTCAAGAAATTCGAATATTTAACGTTTGACCTTGCCGCGCGGTAGCGAAAGGTCACAGGACAATTTAAAGTTGCTTTTGGGACTCTACAATCAAATAGCTTTAAAATGACACCCCACTTGATAGGGGTTGCAAATTAAACTTTTGGTGACCTTTGACTTTGAGGGGAGTGGTCGAAATTGCCCATCTTCAAACTTACTTCCTCGTTTGACCTCAATAACTAAAATCTGAAATCAGAAGTTGAAAAAATTAAACCGTTCGAGAGTTAGAGCGCGGACGGACGGACTGAGTGAAAGTTCATTCAAATAAAAGGCATTAACATAATTGAAATGAGGTATTTCAAGATAGCAACTTTTTATGCATGAAAACAGTGTGACAAATTGACTGGTGCAAATATGAATTGAGATTTGCTGCCTTGAGAAATTATATTAGATCGTATAAGTCGCTCTATTCCTATTTAACTAAGTCGCATCACACTAACGTTGTCCTTTTTCTTTGATGTATAGTCAAGGTTTTAGGGTGTATAAATGGTTAAAAATTAATAGAAAATATAAAAATATAGCTTTTCAGGGTTTATGACTACTTCGGCATTTTTGACCCCCGCGGGCTGTAGAACTTTAATATTCGAGAATAATTCCTTTAACTTGACAACTTTTAAACAAAACTCCAAAAATAAGTTTTTTAGATCTTTTACCCCTGAGGATGCCTTGACCCGCATGGGTATCAATGCTTCGTCCGATTGTCATGAAATTCAAAAGGGTTCTTTCTTGCAACCTAAAACATGAATGTACTAAATTTGGGGGATGTAGAATAACGTATACTTGAGTTATCATGCGGACAGACGGACACACGGACAGACGGACACCGTGGTTACATAAGCCTTGGACAGACTAAAAACGACGTCAGTCGAAATTATAAGCAAAATTACAATATTAAACAGAATGACTGCGTTTATGTAACTGTACTCCGTTAAAATAGGGGAGACCAGCATAAAACGGATTACAACTACAATCAAATTTCGATAGCTGTGTTGTAAGACAAAAAATAAGATATCCGTACTCCGGCAAATGTTAAATGAAAGTCTGGAAAATGCTTCTGCTATTTAAATATGCTTTAAAAATTGTAAGCGCGTGATTGTGATTGCATGACAGCTAGAACTAAAGTAAATGTTACCGTTCTGTGAATTGAATTCCGTGAATTACAATACTCATTATCTGTGTTGAAAATAATTAAAAAAAGGTTGAATATCTTTATTTATTCCTCCAACTAGCGACTAAATGATGTAATAATGAATGTCGACTTTTTGCAAAAATTTATTCTCTTTTTTAATAAATTTTCAGGAGTGTTTGATTAAGAAGTGACGGCTAGGTTTATAATTATTTATTATAGTTATACTGTATTGTATTGAGTAGAGGCCTGGGCTGCTAATTAATTTTTAAATTTTTTAGGGGTCAACTTTAACATGCAAGTAATGGGGACTTGTGGGAGGATTAAAAGTAATGAAAGTCGACCACTATTGGAGGCAAAACGTTAAGTCATCATATTCTTTTGAAGTCAAGACAAGTCGGTGACGGTATGGGAGGGAACTGAATAATTTAAGTTGTTCTAGGCTAAACGACAAAAAATGGAAATAAGGTAAAGCCCACTGCCCACTACAAACACCAACACCAAACTGCAAGTAAACAATTTATGGGGAACGAGATGATATAACTATTTGTATATTAATTAAGCGTTTGGATGTGTTTATTCCACTGAGATTTATTCCCGTGATTTAACCTGATTACCATAGTCAGCTCTGCAAGCTGCACATGGAGGTTTCTGTTCAAAATTACTTTTTTTGTACAACATTTTAGCATTGCCGAAGTCAACACTTCTTCAAATTCGGTTGTATCCGTCATGATACCAACTCAAAGTTTGATTATACTTTTTGTACGGCGTGTCGGTGCTTCTTATTCATACTATTTCATATGTACGGTCCAGACTTGC
Source organism: Hydroisotoma schaefferi (assembly GCA_034682405.1). Taxonomy (NCBI): domain Eukaryota; kingdom Metazoa; phylum Arthropoda; class Collembola; order Entomobryomorpha; family Isotomidae; genus Hydroisotoma; species Hydroisotoma schaefferi. The sequence continues at coordinate 16,609 of JAQFZX010001765.1, read as the reverse complement.
AAACACTTACTAGTTTCAAACTTTGTTAATCAAAATCTGCGTACGGTTCCTGCAATACTTTATAAGGATTGATGTATTAAATGAATAAATTACCCTTACTTGTAAGTATTCTTCTTATCATTCATACTTATCACATTTATTTCATTTTTTACACTGTCAAGCTGTTTTTAAGTTTTAAGGGAAATGAGTGCGATCGGGAAATGAGTGCGATCGAGCGATTCACTGGAAAAAAATTGAGCGAATGAGCGATTCAAAACATGACATATATCCTGCGGTAAGCGATGTAAGCGACTCGTTTGGTTGCAAGTTGAGCGATTGAGCGATCGCATGATTTAGTAAAACCGTCCGGTTAGTTATATTTTTTAACTTTTATAGGACCATCTCGCTTCATCGCAAGAAATATGGATTAAGAAAGTAATTCTGATTGTGGTTTAAGGTTTCTCGAAACCGCAAACCTATAACATCCAGCCGAGCCAGTTGTAAGGAATCCATCGTCCAATCGAATTTAGCCTGGTTGAAAAAACGTCAATTAGATATAAAATGCAAGGTAACCTCATAGAAAATGGCGCTTCAAATAATAAAGTAAAGCTGATTAACCTTCCAGTTTCACAAATTAGAAAGAAAGTGGATATTACAAGATTTGGATGAACTTAATTCCACTAATTAAATTGTGCAAAGAATTAAACTGGCCGCAAAAATTAACCCTCAACATCAGAAAGTGTATAGTGCGGATAAACTCCTTCAACAAACAATTCAATTATGCACGGCATTAATCAAACTAGTAAAATCCTTCGGATTTGATAGAAACTAATTCAAATGATACTAGTCTTGCTCTATACACACGGAGTCCACGAGTCGAAGTTAAAATAATCATAGCCTAAGCCAAAGAGAGCTGAAAGTCAAGCATACACATATCCATTTAATAAAATCCAAGGTTTTTAATTCTAGTCATGCAAGTATTATATACACAAAAAATTGTTTGTATAAACTGACATATCCAGAGGTAAAGGGCTTTGTTGAAGGAACTAATTTCCCAGTCTTAGAAAGACCTGCAGACTAAATTGACTTCACAATCTTCCTCATTATCTAAAGCTTTGCACAGGAATCTCAGTCGTTTTTAAAAATTTGTATTATATAAAAAGATTAAAAAGATTCAGGCATTTTAAACAATTAGAAGAATGGCGACCGAAGGAATCTGGAGGGCTTTTGACATTTCGATGAAACTGTACAACTCTGTCCGCATATCTGACTACAAAATTAGAGTAGACGCTCCACGCGGAAGTTTAAGCTTTTTGAAACGTACAAAACGGCAGAGTTATAAATTAAAAGCAGCTTTCTTCTACCTACTCTTTAACATTTGTGTAGTTTTATGTCGTCTTATCTTTAAGTTATTTATTCAAAAGAAGGATTCAGGAAGTAGGGAGGGTGTAATGGAGTTGGCTAATAATATGTTTCTAATGATATTTGGAATAGCCACATGTCCTGCGGTTAAAACTTTAGCTTTCTCTCCTGCGAAAATAGCAAATGTTTTCCACCGAATGGAGAAAGTCCTCATATGGGAGTCAGGTAAGCACTTTTACCAATTATTATCCGTTATTTAATTGGAAAACAAACGTACAGCAGAAGTTTAGAATTTCACCGTTTTCTTTAACATTGAGCCAATGTATGCACTAATAATGTTCTGCCAAACTTTATTATTCATCGTAAAACAACAACATATCTACTTTCTAGCCAAACCAATCTATATTTTTATTAAATGGTTCAATGAGGTATTGGGGGAAACAACAACTTATAAACATGACAATAATCAAATGAAAAATGCTTCCCGTTGGTTCATCCAAATTCTGGGTCACTTTTAGAGAATATAATAAACTAAATTTAAATAATTCCGTTTCGAGGTTAGTTAAATTAAATAGAAATGTGAGTTGTAGCTGTAGAATGGAGTATTACAAAGTCTTATCCACAATCTCTACAAGTACCATTTTGTCCGAGTTGAGTGGAGAAAATTTGGGAAGACAAAATTACAGCAACAAAAACCACTAAAGAACTGATTACTAGGCCAGCTCTGAGTAATTTTCTGAAAATCTTAAAAACAAAATCACTTGGACTTCTTCTTTTACTTATTTTTATTACTAAACTATAACTTGAAACAAACTCAAGGCAGCTATTGGGACATGACCATAATGAAAAGACATGGAAACGAGCGTTTATGACTGTGAAATATTTTGCATTCAATAAAAGATAATGATTTCAGAATTCATCTATACCTGGGACCGACCCCGGAGGAAGGCCTTCCGCCCACTCTTGCTGACCTTGGTGGAGATGTCGATCCACTGGTTGACCTTCTCGTCATTCGTTGTCTCCATTCTCTACTCGTTATGCTCCCCTCTCTTCAATTTAGATCCTTTCGGTCCATTTTTTTACATGTTTCATAAGTCTAGTCTCAGTTGGCATTATTTGTTATCCTTGTTTGTACGCTCATCTTTGCTTTACATCGGAACCTTTACTGCTATTCAGGGACTCTGTTTTATATTCTGCACCCTCATCATTATATTTCTCACAGCGTTCCAAGTAATTAATACCCTCACACTATTTCCCACCAGATCACTAGTTGCCAAACGTAACGTTAAAACAGATAAAGGAAAGTGGAAGACTACTGTGTGTACAATAGGTCAAACAAATCGATATTTCAAAGAGAACATTGCTTTACTAAGGGACTTAGAAATTTGGTTGAAATTATGGAACGAAGTCTACCGTTCTGATGCTGTTTTGAATTTAATTGTTGGAGGAACCTGCCTCATGGCTGTGTCCAACTTTATTGTAATTCGACTCGGAAGTGTGTTAGGTTTCCCACTTGTCATTACTCCAATCATTGTTTCCCTCGGGGTTTTAATATTTGTTGTAGTTCTTGTCCCACTGGCTGGCAGTATTTATGACAACGTTAAAAGTTATCTGCATCAGATGAAAGTACTTTCATTGAATTCAAAATATGAGAGAAGAGTTGTGAGGTCCATCCGACCTTTTGGAATTATGGCAGGGCCATTCTGTACGATGAGGAGAATCATTGCGGCTACAATGATGGAGCACATGATAAACGGAACCATAACATTAATTATGATTCCGTAGTCCATATAATGGGCAACCTACGACGAGGTCGCCGACGACGTTACACCTAATCACCGAATTGCAACTACAACAAAGTAGCCACTATAATCAATAGACAGGATGGTCAGTGACGGAATGACCAATGGAGACTACATATAATTGGAGATGATGGCTACTCCATGGTCAATTATTTCACTTGAATTAAATGATTGCATGAAGGCGTAGCACCTAAGGTAACATAATTATTTATGTATTTCTAACTTAGAGTTAATATGCTATCGGTTTAAACTAACTTTACGACAAAAGTAAAGTAAAACCATTTTCGATGTCTAACGAAAGATAAATAAAACCACGTCAGTCGAAATTATAAGCCAAATTACAATATTAAACAGAATGACTGCGTTTAACAATTGTAAGCGTGTGATTGTGATTGCATGACAGCTAGAACTAAAGTAAATGTTAATGTTCTGTGAATAGAATTCCGTGAATTACAATACTCATTATCTGTATTGAAAATAATTTAAAAAAAGGTTAAATTTCTGTATTTATTCCTCCAACTAGCGACTAAATGATGTAATTTATAGTGAGGTCGACTTTTTGCAAAAACATTTCGTGGTAAATAAATTTTAAGGCGTGTTTGATTAAGAAGTGACGGCTAGGTTTATAATTATTTATTATAGCTACACCGTATTGTATTGAGTAGAACCCTGGGCTGCTAATTAATTTTTAAATTTTATAGGGGTCAAATTTAACATGCAATTAAAGGGGGCTGACGGGAGGATTAATAGTAATTAAGGTGGACCACTATTCGAGACAAAACGGTAAGCCATATTCTTTTGAAGCCAAGACAAGTCGATGATAGTATGGGAGAAAATTTAATAATTTAAATTGTTCTGCATTTTGCGACCAAAAAGGAAATATAGTTAAACTTCAAAGAGTTACTTCAACACAATTTATGGGGAACAAGCTGATATAACGATTTGTATATTAATTAGATATTCGGATGTGATTATCCCACTGGAATTTATTCCCCTGATTTAACGGGATTACCACAGTCAAGCTCTGGAAGCTGTATCCGGAGGTTTACAATCAAAATTACTTTTGTTGCACACAGCTTGAAATCCTTGCACTGCTAAATTAAAAACTTTTTCAAATTCGACTTTATCCGCCATGATGTCGACTCAAAGTTTGATTCTACTTTAATTAAGGCGTGTGACACTCTTATTTATACTTTTTCATTTGTAAGGTCCATTATAGTTATATTTTGTAGTAGCACTCAAAATTAAAAAGAATGACAGCTGGACAATAAATTATGCAGAAGCAGTAATCTAGCCGTAGTAATTGTTAGGGTGTACATAGCCCCTGGAGCCTCGTGGCCTCTGCCGTTTTCATGACCTCCGTGACCGCGATTATATTCTCCACCAGATGAAGTCCCGTGCCGTGACCGTGTCCTACAGAAGAATTTTCCTGACCTGCAGAAGAATATCCCTGACCGTGCCCATAGACTCCTCCAGAAGCTGCAGTCAGCGCAGAGCTAGCAGCCCAAGCCGCCTTGTTTGCCGCAGTCTGGCTTGCAGCCAAGTCCTGCAGAGCTGCGTGTTGCTTTTATACCAAAACCCATGCAGCCTGCTGAGCTCTGAGCCTGCCAGGCTTGCACGTTGCGGGCTTCCTCGAGGGCCCTTTCGGCGTGGTACACTTGGTTCTGCGACTCTCAATAATGTCCGTGTCCACTTTGGGCAGAGTGGATGGCGTGAAATTTAGCAGCCACTTCAGCGTGGTTCGCTTTTGCCAATTTGGTTGACTCTACAAACGCTGCAGCCTTGAATAAGCGGTTAAGTTTTTATTTATTTGCAGAGTTACTCCTATATGCATATAGGGTGACTTGCCTGGGCAGCTTTTGCAGCGTGAGTTATTTCACCTGCTTGACCCTGTTTATACCTGCAACTATTGCTTGGAACTAGGTCACACACGTTTAATTCGTTTAAATGTATTTGAGTAAAACATTCCCAAATCTACACTCTATAAATAATTAAAATATTCAAAACCTGTTTAGCGGAATAGGTAGCTTGCTCAGCCAGTATTGCTTTGGCCTGCTGCCCCGCTTGATGGGCAGCTGCCCCTTGTGCAGCTAACGCAGCTTTTTGGCTTGATTAGCAGCCCGTTGAGCTATTGGAGCGGCACCCGAACACCGTAATAATGACCCTGTTTTTGTTTTTGTATCTTCATGAAAGTGTCGAGCAAGTTCAACGTTTACACATTGTTCTACCACCAGTGAACCTAAAGGTCGTCAGACCTTAATAATCAATATACCTAATATTAAATGACCTAAGTTACACTTTCCATTCCTGACCATGCCTAATAGGGATACCGTTAAAACCGTAGTTTCGTCTCTGATTGCCAAACTTACGTTTGAACTTTTAAAACTCAGTGTTACAAATATGCATTTAACGCTATGAACCTGTGCTTTAGGTAAACCGTAAAAAGTAATTACACACCCGTCCATAAATCCTAAGCTTAAAGACAGCTGTCGGTAGAACGTGGAGTGGTCGAGGTAGGTGGAGGGATCTGGGAATCCGTATCCTTCTCTGCCCAAGCCTCCGTCACCATTAAACCTATAAATCAATCTAAACTTAAACTAACCAATTACAAACGCTTCAAGTGTTGGGATTTACAAAGTTTTTAGCCCAGTCAATTGGACTTATGTAGCCACGCTGTCCGTCTGTGTGTCTGTCCGTCTGTGTGTCCGCTCGATAACTCGAGTAATAAGGACATCACACTGCCACAAATTAGCACATGTAATCAAGGGCTGATTTTGAGGTTTAAGTTCGTAAACCAGCCCGATCGGACCACCCGGTGACCCGTGGGGGTCAAGAATACCCCTGATTATTATTTTTGGCAAAATCCAAAGTTTTAGGTACCCGTGGGGGTCAGATGGACCCGATAGGGTGAAAAATTTCGAAAAAGTTTTTGCTCCACTGGTTTAAACGAAACGAAATAACGGAATATGTACTGCAAAATCCGTATGTGTCCGACCCTGGAGGTCCAAATTACCCCCACCCCTATGAAATTTGGAAAAATTATGAATCCTATTAGTTTGGCTCATAAAAAGGCAACAAATATAATATTAATTTTGCTAAAATCTGATCTTTCGCGTATCTGGTACAGCATTGAGTAACAAAATTCGTTGTTTTACGAGAACAAGTTGTAAAACCCGTTGGGTTTGAAGAAACCAAACAAAAAAGGAAAAAGCAACGGAGTGTGGGGGCTGTGCCCCCACAGAAAATACAGAAGAAACGAAAAAAACCGATTTCGTTGTAATTGTAAAGTGACACGCAGTTTACTTTATAATTTTAGATTGAGTAACGATTCAGTCAAATGTATAGTACAGCACCCGTAGGTTATATCAATTGACTGGGCTCACATAGCTGCTTGTAGGAGGTTTTAAAACTTGGGAATTAAAATAATCTAATCTAATGATTTAATTAAGAAAACGCAAAAAGGACGATTTTAAGGAAGTTGGTAAGGAAGGCGAGAGGTAACATGAGATTTATTACAGGTTCTGTGAACCACTTGAGGTTGACTCCGCTGTTAAGAAGAACGTTCAGGTCCGACAGGTTTTTCCGGTATGTCAAGAAGAGAGAGGAGAGGAGATGGGGAGTAGAGGTAACCTTGGATACGACCTTTGGGGGCTGCACTTTCCGGCTTTCATGAAATAGCCTGGGGTTAAAGCCTACCCAAGACATACTTGGTGTTCAATAGATTTGATGAAGACGCGGTCACAATTACTTCTACCACTGATACTATTTGAGGGCCGAGTTCGCTTATTTCTATAAAAAGGTCAGAGGCTCGGTGGAATGGATTGACCTTTCATTTTCGTTTAATGGATAGTAAAGTGGACGCAGTGTAAGTTAACTGTACAATTAAATGAGAGCTTTTATTAAAATTAATCAAAAACGAGGAGGAATAAAGTGCTGGTTGCTGCTTTAATGGCCGACGTTTTTGGTCTGCCTGTCTCTAGTTTCAGCGTGGGTTCGTCAACTCCTATACCTATCTCCAAATTCATGGTTAAACTGGCCAGAAAAATAAACCTTCAACATCAATTTATCTTAACAAATAAACTCAACATGGCTTCATCCTTTTGGCGAGCAATCGAAACGACCCGATAGTTGCAATTTTACCTGTTTAATACAGCGAGGTTCTAGCTTCATCACAATAAAAATGGATGAAATAATGTCAGGTTGTGGTTTAAGGTTTCTCGAAACCGTTAACCTATAACATCCAGCCGGCCCAGTTTTAAGGAATCAATCGTCCAATCTTATTTATGGCTTGGTTGAAAAAACGTCAAATCGATATGAAATTTCAAGGTAACCTCATAGAAAATGGTTATTCAAATAATAACGTAAAGCAGATTAACCTTCCAGTTTCACAAATTACAAAGAAATAGGATATTGTAAAATGTGGATGAACTCATTCTATTAATTAAATTGTGCAGAAAATTAAACCGGCCGGAAAAATAACCTTCAACATCAGAAACGCAAAATAGATAGAGCTAATAAACTCCAACAAACAATTCAATTAATCAAATCATTAATCGAACTAAAATCCTTCGGATTGGCTAGAAACTAATTAAAATGATAATCAAGTCTTGCCGTCGACACAGGGTCTCGGCGATTCGAGTTTAAATTATTCATCGCCTTAACCAAAGAGAGCTGGAAGTCCAACATGCATCCGTTTAATATAATAGGTCCGTAGTTCTAATCATGCAAATATTATTTACAGCTAGAGTTCTTTTTATAAAGTGACTTATCCAGAGGTAATAAATAGGCTTTGTTGGGGGAACCTATTTCCCAGTCTTGGAAAACCCTAGAGGCTAAATTGACTTCACAATTGCACCTTCCTCGTGAGCTAAAGCTTTTCACAGTAATCTCAGTCGTTTTAAAAAATTTGTATTATTTAAAAACATTCAAACAATTCAAAGGAGAAGAATGGCCACGGAAGGAATCTGGAAGGCTTTTGACATCTCGATGAAACTGAACAAAACTCTCCGCATATCTGACTACAACATTAGAGTAGACATAACACGCAGAGTTTTACTATTTTTGAAAAGGACAAAACGGCAGAGTTATAAATTAAAAGCTGCATGCTTCTACCTTCTTTTTAACATTTGTGTACTTTTATGTCGTCTTATTGTTAAGTTATTTATTCAAAAGAAGGATTCAGGAAGTAGGGAGAGTGTAATGGAGTTGGCTAATATTGTGTTTCTTCTAATACTTGGAATTGCCACATATCCTGTGGTTAAAACCTTAGCTTTCTGTCCTGAGAAAATAGGAAATGTTTTTAACAGAATGGAGGACGTCCTCGTATGCGAGTCAGGTAAGCACAGTTACCAAATTATTAACAGTTGCTTAAAGTGGAAAACAAACGTGCGGAATATGTTTGGATTTTAGGTTTCCTTCAAGATTGAGTCAATGTAGACACTAATGGCAACGGTATTCTGTCAAACTAAATTATGCATCGTAAAACAACAAAATATCTACTTTGAGTTTCTAGCCAAACCAATGTTATTTGCGATAGTTCAAGTTCAATGATTTATTGGAGTGACAAACAACATAAACATGACAAATTATCAAATTTAAAATGCTTTAGTTGATTCAAATACTGTCACTTTGGAGAATATAATAAAAATTAAATAAATAATTCCGTTGCAAGGTGAGTTACATTAAATGGAAATCCGAGTTTTAGCCGTAGAATCGAATATTACGTGAATACGAATACTTTGTCAAAACGGTTCAAATTTTGAGAAAAGTTCATCTTAAACAATTTGAGCTGGCCGTGGATAGTAAAGTTGACTCCATTTTTGAGATGAGTAGAGTTCATCTCCAACAAATTTGAGGTATTTGAATGTATAGTTGGCTCAAATGTTGGCAGTATGACGTCCTGCCATAATAGTTATGAGCGTTTTGTAATTGATAGAATGCGGTCCTCTCAAAATCTGAGCCAACTCTGCCTTCAAGCGTCACCTCAAAATTTTGAGATAAGCTTATCTCAAATTATAGCCAACTTTACAATCAACGGCCTTTTTAAATTATTTTGAGCCATTTTTACAGAGGTATTCGGGACATGACCATAATGTGTATTTCAAGCTTCAGTAGCCCGGAAAGAGATGGAAAAGAGCATGTGATCACTCTGAAATGCATGTCTTACAAGAGTTTTAAATTCAATAAAAGATTGTTTTTTCAGAATTCTTCCGTACCTGTGACCAACCCCAGAAGAAGGCCTTCCGCCCACTCGTGCTGACCTTACTGGAAGTGACGATCCACTGGTTGACCTTCTCGTCCTTCGTCGTCTCTATTTGCAGCTCCTTATTCTACCCTCTCTTCAATTTAGACCCTTTGGGCCCTTTTTTCTCAATGTTTCATAAGTCTAGTCTCGGTTGGCAATATTTGTTTTCCTTTTTTGTACGCGCACCTTTATTTTACATTGTCGCATGTATTGTCCTTCACGAAATCTGTTTTATAGTCTGCACCCTCCTAATCACAAGTCTCACAGCGGTCCAAGTAGTTAATACCCTCACACTATTTCCCACCAGATCATCAGTTGCCAAACGTAACCTTAAAAACGGCAAAGGCAAGTGGAAGACTATTGTTGGTACAATGTGTCTACAATATCCATCTTTCAAGGAGAACATCGCTTTATTAAGGGTTTTGGAAATCTGGTTGAAATTGTGGAATGAAGTCTATCGTTCTGATGCTGTTTTGAATCGAATTGTTTGTGGAACATGCCTCATGGCCGTGTCCAACTTTATTGTAATTCGACTCGGAACTGTATTAGGTTTCCCACTTGTCATTACTCCAATCATTGTTTCCCTTGGGGTTTTAATATTGGTTGTAGTTCTTGTCCCACTAGCTGGCAGTATTTATGAGAATGTTAATAGTTATCTGCATCAGATGAAAGTACTTTCATTGAATTCAAAATATGAGAGAAGAGTAATGAGGTCCATCAGACCTTTTGGAGTTATGGCAGGGTCATTCTGTACGATGAGGAGAATCATTGCGGCTGTAATGATGGAGCACATCATAAATGGAACCATAACGTTAATTATGATTAAGTAGTGCATCTAATAGGCGACATACTACGGGGTCGCCAACGTCGTGACGCACAGTCATCGAATGGTTACAACAGCAAACTGGCCACTATGATCATTAGACGGGATGGTCGGTGATGGCATGACTAATGGACACTACATAATGGGGAATGATGTCAAAGCCATGGTCAATTATTTTATTTTAACCCAATATTTTAATGCATGAAAGCGTAGCACCTAAAGTAACATTACTTGGTTATGTATTGCTAAATTAGACTTATTCGGCTTAAATGAACTTCAACGACAAAAGTTTAAAACTATTCTCCATGTTTAACTACAGTTAAATAATTTTAAAAAACGTCCATAGAAATTTCAAGCAAAATAACATTATTAAACAGAACGACTGCGTTTGAGTGACTGTACTCTGTTCTGTTTAAATAAGGGAAACCAGCATAAAACGGATAACAACAAAATTTCATTTTTAAAAACTGTGTTGTAAGACAAATAAAATATCTGTAATAAGAAATTGATAGAGTAAACCTGCTGGAAAATGCTTGGGATATTTAAGTATGCTTAAACAACTGTACGCGTGTTGCAGGACAGTTCAAACTAAATCAAATAGTAGCCTTGCTTGAATCAAATTCCGTAAAATATATTCCGTATTATCTGTGTTTAAAATCAATTTAAACAAATCTAATTGTATTTATTCGTCCACCTAGCGAGTTAATTGTGTTATAATGATACCAAAGTAAAATGTCGACTTCTTGCATTCATTTATTCTCGTGGTTAATAAATTTTAAGCCGTGTTGGTTTAACAAGTGACGGCTGGTTTTATAATTATTTATTTTAGTCACTCCCTATTGTCTCGAGTAGAGGCCCAGGCTGCTAATTATTTTTTCAATTTTTTAGGGGCCAAATTTAACATGCAATTAAAGGGGGCTTATAGAGGATTAAAAGTAATTAAGCGGGTCCACTATTCCAGGGAAAATGGTCATTCATATTCTCTTAAAGTCAAGACAAGTTGGTGATGGAATGGGAGATTCATTGCGCTGATACGTTGTTCTGCATTATACGACAAAAAAAGGGGAATAAGGTAAAGCACACCGCCCACTACCAAAACCAAACTACAAGTAAACAATTTCACAACTGCACTGGACAAACGCAACATAAGTTACTTTACGAACACAATTTATGGAGAAGAAGTTAATATAACTATTTGTGTATTAATAAGGTGTTTGTGGATGTGATTATCCAACTGGGATTTATTCCCCCGATTTTGCGGGATTACAACAGTCAAGCTCTGCAAGCTGCACCCGGAGGTTTGCATTCTAAGTTACTTTTGTTGAACAGTACTTGAAATCTTAGCACTGCTGAAATCAAAACTTTTTCCAATTCGGTTTTAAACGTCATGATGCCCGTTTAAAGTTTGATTCTATTTTAATTAAGGTGTCTCAGTGGTTCTTATTCATACTATTTTATTTGTAAGGTCCTTTCTGTAGTTATATTTTGCAGTAGAAATTTAAAATAATGACAGCTGGACAATAAATTATGCAGAAGCAGTAATCTAGCCGTAGTAATTGTTAGGGTGTACATAGCCCCCTGGGCCTTCGTGGCCTCTGCCGTTTCCGTAACCTCCATGACCTCCATGACCGTGATTATATCCTCCACCTGATAAAGCCCCGTGACCGTGTCCTCCAGAAGCATATCCGTGACCTGAAGTAGAATATCCCTGACCATGCCCATATCCCCCTCCAGAAGCTGCAGTCTGCGCAGTGCTAGCAGCCCAAGCCGCCTTGTTAGCCGCAGTCTGGCTTGCAGCCAAGTCCTGCAGAGCTGCGTGTTGCTTTTGTGCCAAAGCCCATGCAGCCTGCTGAGCTTTATAGGCCATCTGAGCCTGCCAGGCTTGCACGTTCCGGGCTTCCTCAAGTGCCCTTTCCGCGTGGTACACTTGCTCCTGCGACCCTCCATAATGTCCGTGTCCATGTTGGGCAGAGTGAAGGGCGTGATATTTAGCAGCCTCTGCAGCCGCTACAGCGCGGTTCGCTTTTGCCAATTGGGTTGACTCTGCAAACGCTGCAGCCTTGAATAAGCGGTAAAGTTTAAATTTATTTGCAGCGTAACTCATACATACATACATTTATGAGGTGACTTGCCTGGGCAGCGTTTGCAGCGTGAGTTATTTCACCTGCTTGACCCTGTTTAGCTGCAACTATGGCCTGGGCCTAGGTCACACACGTTTAATTCGTTTAGATGTATTTTCAGTAAAACGTTCCAAAATATTAACTCTACAAACTGTTAAAATATTCTAAACCTGTTTAGCGGAATAGGTAGCCTGTTCAGCGAGTATTGCTTTGGCCTGCTGCCCCGCTTGATGAGCTGCAGCCCCTTGTGCAGCTAACGCAGCTTTGGCTTGATTAGCAGCCTGTTGAGCTATTGGAGCCGCACCCCCAGCACCGTAATAATGACCCTGTCCATACCTCTGGGGGATATTGTTAAACCCGTAGTTTCCTCCGTGATTCCCAAACCCACGTTTGAACTATTAAAACCCGGTGTTACAAATATACATTTAACGCTATAAACCTTTAGCTAAACCGTAAAATGAAATTACACACCCGTCCATAATTCCTAAGGATAAAGAAAGCTGTTGTGGGTAGAACATGGAGCGGCCGAGGGATCTGGGAATCCGTATCCTTCTCCGCCCAAGTCTCCTTCACCATTAAACCTATAAATTAATCCAAACTTAAACTCACCAATTTCAAACGCTTCAAGTGTTGGGATTTATAAAGTTTTTAAAACTTACTCAGACATAACGCCAGGCCAAATGCCAAAAGCTGTATACATTTCACCATTTCTGGTCGAATTTCCGAGTCTTCGCCTTACAAAATTAATTCTTACAATTTCCCTTTTTTAATTTAGCTTTTAAAATTGAACAAGAGTCTCGATCAACGTTGGGAATTAAAATGATCTCCAAACGAATTTAATTAAGAAAAACGAAAAAGGAAAGTTATTTTATAATTCTAAATCATTTCCCAACCTTGGGGGCTTTTATATTTGGTACAAGAACTTACTTATAAGGTTTTTATTTAAACGAGTTAATCAATCGAGCTACTATCTAGATATATATTACCCTAAGATTAAACAGTTAATCAAGTAGGTAATCATAATAGAGTTTCATGTAAAAGCCTCAGTAACAAAGTTCATGATAAAAGGCCTTTGATTTTTCTAAACGAAAGCATCCTTTATTTCCATCTAACAAAGGATTTAGCAATGATACTCAGGTTGAACATTTAGGGAATTCTAAACAAATTAATTAATTAATCTGGATGACTTTTAGAGTTAAGCTGAGCCAGTGCAGTGTCTGACTTTTGTGAGGTAATTGTATTGATTAAAATGTATAAAGAAGATCCTTCTAAATAAGAAGAATTGTCTGTACACCTTCTCTTAGCTGAAGGTTATCTAGATAATACGTTAAACAATTGATATGCTGATTTATTTTGTTTGTTTTCAATTTTATTATCAAGGGATGAAAGTGAAATCCCTGAAGTTATAGAAAAAGGTTTATAAAAAACTTCTTCTAAGCTTGTGTGACTTAATTACCTATTGTGGCAAATCCTTAGTTCTTTCTTACACTATTTCATTTGAAACTTACCCTAAATCCTTGCCCATATGCCGCCCTCGTTAATTATGCCAACTACCAATCCTTTACATGCTAAAAGGGGTATCTCTCCCATGTTAAATATGCTATAAAACATCTTGCTTTGTATATATAAGCCGCGGCATATGGGCGAGGATTTAGGGTACGTACTTTTAACATGTTTCTTTAGTATCGTTTACGGCCAAACTGCCTTTAGAAAGGAAATTTTTAGTATAATTAAGATATCTTAGCAGCAGCCACTCCCCCTTAGGGTTGGAATAAATAAACCCCATTTAAAATTAAGTTACAGAACATTTTTAGGCTAGATACATTGAAAATCTTATACTACAAACCGTATAACTCTTAATTACAGCCCCCGTTATAGTAACAAGCCCTATGTAATAGTTAGAGGTAGTTAAAAAAGCAATTTATTCCACTTTAGATATGGTAAAAGATGAAACAAAAATTATCTGAAAGGTTTTTAGTTTTATTAGCAAATAAAGGTTCATAAATTGGTCCATAATTGTTTAGTATTCTCCCTTGTAAGAGGGTGGGACGTGGCCAGTAGCGACCGAGTTGTACCAATCTCCAACTTGATTAGCCGCGCGCCCCGCGGCAGCGGCCGCATGCTGACCTTGTTGCTGTTGACGGTCTAAAGCCCCTGCCGAAGATGCACCCGCGGTCTGAGTTGCCTAATTAAAAAAATACTTCAATTAATTCCTTAAACTCTTTAAAAAACAGTCTAAAAATTGAGTAAAATACCTGATAAGAATTGATGAAAGCGTCGTTTCCACCCGATATGGCTTTTTGTGCGGTAGCATCGAAAACAACGTCCACACCCCCTCCACCGCGATGACCCAGGGAGGTCGAACCCCCGTAACCTACTCCTTGGGCACTTCCTGACCCCAAACCTCCAGAATACCGCTCTCCGTAGTTTCCTCGACGAACCTACAGTCAAGATATGCAAATGTTAATGACTTTTCTATTTATTTTTTACACAAAAACGGAGTTTTTGAAATAGTTTATACCCGATTGTGTCCGGTAGCATAGGCGGCGGAGGATAGGCCGAGTACGAGGCAAACTACTGAATAAAACTTCATAATAATATTGAGTTTTTACCTGTTGGAAAGTTTAAGCGATTCTGAAAAAAATTGTGATGAATAAAGTGATGTTCTGTAAGAGGCTCAACACCGCACTTTCCTTTTTATAGAAATACCTCCCTTTAGTTTATGTCATGCAAACTAAAAGACAAAGAACTGTCAACTATTATTATAATTATCCTCAATTGAGCTACGTAAAACATCCAATCCATCGAGGTAAAACTACAGCATTGCCTCATCATATCATGCTGAGCTAGTTATAAAGCTCCATATGCAGTTAAATAATCCAATAAATAAAATAAACTTCATTTACAAAAATAGGACTAGGCTGTGTGATTGAATAATTAGCATACAGTTATTTACAACTTTTAATCGGGCATGGAGAGTGGAACAATTAAGGGCACTTTTTACTAAACCTATCGCCACCTACCTCCACAAACATCCTCAGAAATGGACCAACATTTCGAAATATCTGAGCAATTTCGAAATATAAGTTGGGTTAGCGAGGATGTCCTTTTGTTAATGTTCTTCTGTGTAACTCTCTCCCCTCAAAGTACCCTAAACCCCCTGCCTTATGCCGCCCTCAGTTACTTAACCCGTATACTTCACTTTACTCGTTAAAAGGGGAGGTATCTATCTCTCCTATGTTAAATATCCTTCAAATTATCTGTTTTTAATATATAAGCCGCGGCATGTGGCAGAGGGTTCAGGGTATGTTATTTTAGGAATAAATTAAGTTATTTTCAATAAAGTTGTTTCCAATTGACGATCGACGCTTAAATTTCATGACTTTAGTATCAGATTGGAAGAACTTGGAAATACTTATCCAGGATTCTTGGGCTCCTTTTTTTGGATAACCGGTTATCTTATCTTTCTTCTTATCTTGCATTTCATACATTTATTCGGTCTTCATTTTAGGATCCATTTTATCGGTTATCAGAACTTGAATAGTTTGGCTACGACCTGAATTTTAATGGGACTTAGCATTTAACACTTATTTTTATGGGATTTCCATTTATGGGATTTTCAGTGTGTTATTTCTGAGATTGAATGGGATTTACGCTAGAAGAAAGAATAATTCGATAGTGATTGCCGTATATACTCGAATAGAGGCCTCCTGCGAATAGTAGCCCCTCCCGAATAGTGGCCCCCTCAAAAAAGTCAAAAATTGAATAGTGGCCCCGGCGTGTATTCGAGGATATACGGTACTCTTATCAACTCATATTACATCACAAATCACATCACAAATCACATCACAGCTACGACTTATGAAGGCTTTTTAAATCTCACAACTTTCTAAAGCGCTGTAATCCCCGTGTTCGGTCATTGGCCAGAAAATTTTATCCAGAAACCAAAATATCCAGAACGTTTTTAGCCTTTTTTTTTTTTACTTATTGTCGTTTATTTTTGGTAGTGGGCAGTGGGCTTTACCTTATTCCCATTTTTTGTTGCATAATGCAGAACAACTAGCAAATTATTCAGTTTTCTCCCATTCCATCACCAACTTATCTTGACTTCAACAGAATATGACTTACCGTTTTGCCTCGAACAGTGGCCCCCCTAAATTACCAGACCTGGAATTTCTTAAAACGCCCCTGCGAACGCAAACTTATGCCCCTGCAGGGGCGCTAAGATCCGCCCCTGCAGGGGCACTTTAAATCCGCCCCTGCAGGGGCGGATTTCTTC
>JAQFZX010001764.1:0-25482 GCA_034682405.1 Hydroisotoma schaefferi | reverse complement strand
CTACTACTACTACTACTACTTCTACTACTACTTCTACTACTACTTCTACTACTACTACTACTACTACTACTACTACTACTACTACTTCTACTACTACTACTAACACCAACTACTACTGCTGCTATTATTAAACACTACCTCTGCTTCTTTGATTTCTACTATAAAAAGTACTGCTACTACTTCCATAGTTAACTTTAATACAAGTTACAGCCTAATGTTTGAATCACTGCTGCAATATTTCACTAAAAGACAGTGACTCGATTTATCTTATTTTTCCTTTTCTTCTGGAAACTTAAATTTATAGAGAGAAATAAAAACGTAAATCTGACTGGAAAGAAGATACTCTGCACTTGCGTTTTTACCAGTTCAGAGAGGATCTTTAAGGTACAACGTACAAGATGCATTGTGGTGAACCGATGATGCATGGTTTGTTGAAGTTTTTACAGAATTGAAGAATAATGAGCAGTGTGTAGGTAAGAGTAAACATTTTTTCAAGTAGTATTTACAAAAAACCTTGTCGATGCATAAGTTAGTTTAAAATCCTTAAGATTTTCAAAGGTGCTTTTTAGACTGTAGGCAAAACGTACTACACATAATCATCACTCCCACAGAAGTAAACTTTTCATGAATTGCTAAAGCTCCGTAACTATGCACATTAACTAACGTGATGATTCAATTCCCAAGTACCCTTTCAGTTTGAGATATTTCTCGTTATCTTATTGGGCCAATATTACAACACAGTGGGTTAGAGTTAACAAAAATAAATCCTTAGACAAGGGCTCCTGTTCCTTAACAGCCCTTAACAATAATAGCAAGTATCCTGAAATAAAGTCGCCTTCCTTTCTTATCCTGGACATTGTCTCAAACATGATGACCCCTTTAAATGTAGCTAGCTAAGAATAAATGAATTTACCGTAAGGACCCTCCTTATTACTTATTACTAAGGAAATATTCCGGCCGAGGGTATTTAAACCCTTGGGAAATTCCTGTCATTCTCATTACATCTTTCTCTCTCGATACATTCTGAAACTGGCCAGTTTCACTAACAATATCGCTGTTCTAATCCTATTCTTTTTATTTAAATTTGTACCATAAATATGGAAAAATTCCTCTCTATCATCATCTCAACCCTTCTCCTTAAGTCGTTAGCACACGCAGCTAGCTTGCCAGAAAGTAAGCCCTCACCTTTTTATACATTTCATTAAAAATGAAGGTAATCTTTAACTCGACGAATTTTAAGAGCGTCAGACAACTACGGCGAGCGGAGCAGGTGAGACTGTCGCAGATGCGGATACTCTTTCCCTTGCGGCTGCAGAGTCCGGCTTTGGCGACTCTCCTGCCGCTGTGTTCTTAGGAAGCCATGCAGATGCGGTCGGAATAGGGTTCCAAGGCACTCCAGGATATACCATCGGAGGTTACGCCGACACTGTAATTGAACAGAATGGACATGCCAACGGAGATTTGTATGCTTTTGCTGAGGCTACCCAAGTTGGTGATGCCTACGCTGCTGGACAGAGTGAATCCGCAAAATTACCTCGTAAGTTTTATTATTATTCTCAAACGTTAAACACAGGAACTTCATTAGTAGTCAGCGAATAGCGTATAGAACACTAATTAATTTTTTAGTTTTTTGGGGGTCAAATTTAACATACAATTAAATGGGGCTTATCGGGTTTTTAATTGCAATTAAGGGGGACACTATTCGAGAGGGGACACTATTCGGGGGAGGACACTATTCGAGTATATACGGTATTCATCTTAAATAGTAGTTTAGTTCACCCTCATTAAAATCAACAATGTTAATTCTACAAAATGACTTTTCATAGACTAAATTGGCGTTTAAATGTAAGAGCTATTAGTGACAAAAGATTTTATTATGGAAAAAGGTTGTATACAAAAAATGAGACAGTAACTTTATTAGAAATGTTACACTTATTGTGTATGACATAGTGAGAGGCTATTATTTTAAATGCTTCAGATTTCCATTCTTTATCTAATATTTCCAGGCCTGTTTTACCCATAACTTGATCCTCATCATATCTACCTTTTTTCTTTAGGAAAAAGAAAGAAAGGGCAGCAAGAGTTCTATGAAGCACAGGGAGCCCAGTACTCATCTTCATTCCAGAAAATTGAGGGAACAGGAACGGGTCCTTCGTCATCTGCCAGCTTTTCAACTTATAACTTGGCTACATCGAATGGAGCCGGTACTTATGCCGGTGCTAATCCAGTTGCATATGCTGCCATTGGCGAAGCACTCGGGGATGTTATCGGATATGTTACAGGAACTACTGCATTACTAGACGCCACAAATTCCAACGAAGAAAGTGGTACCGGCGATGGAGAGGTTTGTGCTTGTAATAATTAATAATAAAACATTCTAAATAATGAGAAGATGCTGAACCCTCTAAGTGCTGAAGTATCAGTTTAGCTAGTTTGTCTGTTGATGTTACTTTTTATAAACCAGTGCATGACTGTTTTTTTGCGTTTTGCAGATCCTGATCCTGATTTGATTACACACTAGAAACTAATACTCTATACGAGAACTCTGCATGGGGCCAAGACCGTGGTCGCGTGTACGACGGGTAGCTGAAGAAGTATTTATTGATTTTTTGCAATATTGATTGAATATTTTGTTTAAATTGTTATGGAATAAAACGTTTTAAAATGTATGAGTAGTTGGGATACTAATAAAAGTTGTACATTGCATCTTTTCTAGAAATTATCATTTCTCGCCTTTCCAATTAAATGCAAATTAAGTGCTTCTCTTACGAATGTATTCATAACCATCTAATATCAAGATTTTTGGACACTAGTGTCCAAAAATCTTCATCTAGTATAACATTGTGTCGAGTGTGCTTTAGCTACAGCATTAGCATTCACCATATGCAATTCTCGGTGGCTTGACTCGACACTTGCTTGTAATTTACACTGTAATGTAAGCCTGTCTAGCTGTACAGTACGTTAGTTGTGCATGTGTTGTGTTTTGTAGTGAAATGTGAGGATAGCAGTAGAATGTATGGTTGGTGGGGGTGAAAGAATAGAAATTTAATTGAGAAAGAAGTGCCTGCTAGCTCAACCTGGTTGGTGAGATTCAAGAGTGAATTTATGGGTCTCTATCTGAAAGGAAGACGTGCAAACCGAGGGAGGAAGAAATACGAGCAATCCGAGACAGTCACTTGCTCCACAATAAATCTTCCGGGTAGTTTCATCCACAACCAAAACTTGTACTCATATCATAGCACTGGAGAACTAAACAAGGTGTAATGTTATAAAGAATGGCAGAAGTTAGTAGTAGTATTACCGAGTATAGGAGGAGTAATCGTAGTCGCAGTAATAGTAGTGATAGTAGTGGTAGTAGTAGTAGTATAGTAGTAGTAGTAGTAGTAGTAGTAGTAGTTACTAGTAGGTTTAGTATTAGAAGTAGTAGAAAAGGCCCATCTCCAGATTTATATATGTGAGTCTACTACCCGGATTTTCTTTTCAGGTCCGGGTGATAAATCTCGACTCGAAGGAATTGTTGACATCTTTCCCAACCCCGTTCACATACACAAAGTAGACAGAACGTCCTAGTCACAATTTACTGTCTACTGACCAGTACGTCGTCTTCTGTCCTGTTTGTCGCTCGGCTGGTCAAGAAGGTTGTGACAACTGTGTCTTTTTTCACTCAACTCTCTGCATAACATAACCTTAAGGAAGTAGCAAGCTTCTTTGCATAACCTACACACAATATCTACTAATGGTTTGTCAAAACCGTAAAACATCGTAAATAATCCGATTGCTTTTCATTATCCGGCCGGAAGTTTTTAGATAGATTATCCGCCGAATCCGCCCTTTATACAAGTCTTACGTCAATAAATGGTATGTAATGTACAAGGTTAGTTAGTGTTAAAAAAATTTCAAGCTTTAAGAAATAATATCTAACAAACGGCTTACAGAATAATGTCTCTGCATAAAAAATATTAGTAAGATTAGATGGAAAGTGAAAGGTATTGTGTAAAGGTAAGTTAATAATAAGGTAAACATATACAGGGATGCTGTTTATTTTTCTCTGTTAATAAATCTTGGACGCAGATAAACAAGAGATTAGTTTGTGTTTTTGATCATACATCTTGGTACCTACTCCCATTTCTTTGTGTATTTATTTATTAGCTAACATAGACTTCCTCTCCTTTCATTTGTTATCAACAGGAAACAACCCTGTCTTACTTTATGTGTAAGTGTTGTCTTCGTCTAGGGTTCTACACAACACGGAAACAACACAAGCCTTAGATCTAGCGTTTCTACATCTAAGTGTAGCTCTCAGGGATCTAGCGTTTACGGTTTGATATTACAGTTCTCTAGTATAATCTAACGTTCATAAAAACGCCCGAGTTTCGCACTTTTCATGGCCAAAGAGAGTTGAAGGGACGTTGATGTAAGTGGCTGGTCGGAGGAAAGTGCGGAGACTTTACACGTAAATTTAATGACCCAGACTTGTTACCATCCTTCCGGAAACTTTCCTTTGCAACACTTAACATAAATTTTCACCACCACCCTTCACCCTCTTCTATTTTTACTTCTTATATCTTACTTATTAACGTAAATCCTACTCGCTCAACCATATATTTAAACCAAAACAAGGGCGGAAGGGCTAAATGTTTCGCACTTTTAAATTGCCAAATTTATTTATGCTTTCTTCTTTTATCGTTGTTAGGATTTATTTATAATATCTTTTAAATGGAAAACTTGTAGCATAAACGGTAGTTTATTTTGCTTATTATAAAATTGAATGTCAAACAAGAGCCTCACAGCTCCTTAGTACTTCCTGCGGTAGGAAAGTACATAAATATTTTTTAATACTGGATTCAATAACTCCTTTTAAATAATTTGTGTAACGGGGGTGGCAAATTATAGTGACAGAAAGACTAATTGAAATTTTAACATTGGTAAAATGCAACCAAATCCTCTACATTCATTGTCATTGATGTGATTTTATTTCCTTAATATCTATAGTACCGTATTCCCGCGACAATAGGCCGCCCTCGTTAATTAAGCCGCATGCTATCCTTCCCATGTTATATAGGGGTATCTTTCAATGTTAAAAACGCTTTCAAAATATTAGTTTTTAAACATAAGCCGCGGCTTATTGTGAAGGGAATACGGTACTTAAACTCTAACAGGGAATATTCGTAGAAAGCCAAATCACTGTTTTGAATTAATTTTACAAGTTTAACGTGAATAATTTATTGTACGACTTACATAATAAGTTTCATTCTAATAATAGAAAAAGCTATTGAAGTAACTGATTCTAGGACTTGTATTCCAAATTCAAATTCCTTAACTATTACGACCCAATTACTTTCCTAATCGACTAGGTTCTTCTACCTCCCCTCTACTAACAATATCCATAAAGTATTGCACCCCATGAGTGGGGACGGGGACCCACTCTGCTTAATTCCCTTTCCATCTTCATCAAATCCTAACCCACTTTTATGACTTTTCTCCTATATTTCTTAATCTAACGTTTGTCCTATTTTCTATCCCTATCCCTAAAAGCCAATAACTTAACTGTTTCCTTCCATAGTCCTTAAGTACGACTTTTTTATGTCATCTTATCAACATTTTCAAGCATATACACAAATAGCACAACTTATCCCACCCATGACAGAAACTAACTGCACTACAATTAGAATTAACTCCACGCATAATCGGAAATCGGCATCTACAAGTAATAAGTTGCAAAGCAGCTAGCCGATGCATGCATGTGGGTAAATTTAAGGATATGGAGAAGACATTAGGCAAGAGTAGTTGGTTGTGGAATGTCTGTCGTATTTGACAAAGATTAATGAGTGGTTGTAGGAGAAAGAGAGAGATGAGATCTGTTGGGGCTGAAGAGTTGTCAAAACCCAGCAGGGCATATAATCAATCTATCTCTGCCCAACCTTCCTTCATCCAACTCTCTCAAGACTAATAACATAACCCCGTGGCTCCTATACTCCTTTCTTGGTTATTTACTAAAGCTGTAGAAATTTACTAGTGCGGATTTCCTTGCAATAAAACAGTAATAACTAAATCTACAGCTTTTACATTATTATTATTTCTACTGAATCGCTACAAATGCAAAGTAAATTACTAAAGTTGCTGCTATAATATTCTCAAAGGATAGCTCAAAAGAAACATTAAGCATGGTAAGCTTTAGCTCTAGTAGGTAGATTTTGTTCAAGTCGAAGTCGGTAGACGCTGAGTAGTCAGTAGAAGTCAGGAGCTGCTAATGTTGAGCTAAGTTGACCCCGACGAAGGACATTTTTGTAAACACACTCAGCCTCATCAATCAAATACACTTTTTGACAAGAACTTAACTACTCATTCTTCTTCCACTTTCTGACGTGACTTATGGGATATAGAAATTACATAGGAACTTTATGTGAATGTAGTTATTATTTTTATGAATTGATCGTGGCAGTCGGGCAATTCATAGGTTACGCCTTTCCTCATAAACTTTAAATCATGCTGAAAAAACGTTATAATTTTTTATCAATCGCAAATATTTTTTACAGAATTTTTATAATCAAAATAATTATTTTATTCGAGTTAGCAACTTTGCTCTTTGCTTTAGTTTATCTTTTGCTTTCTTACAGAAGGATTCTGGGGAAAAGTTTAATTCAGGCTCCATTTAATAACATTATAAAATGAGATGCATACTACTGACTAGAAAGGTTGCAATTAGGCTCGTAAGAAAAGTGTCATAGATTGAAACTTTAGCATGGATTAGGGGGTCTCTTCAATGAAGCTTGCAGAGTTTGTGGACGTTCCTTTTTTTACAGGAGTCTTACTTGATTTATTATCCCACATATGAAATCCACCGCCGTGAAATGGACCATCAGACCGACGACCGTTGACTGCTTGAAACCTCTCAAGTAAGCAACTAATAAATGGACAAGGCTTCAAGAAGTATTACGAAATGGTTATTATATTACTTACTTGATTTGATGTCTTGTCTATGCATGTATGCACGCTAAAATATTTGCTCTTAACTCATACATAACACTCCTTGTAGGTATTTTCATGCACCTAGGTATTATCATTGCACTAGCAGCATAGCATACATTTTTACTGGCAGTTTGTAAGGAGTGAAGTTCAGTCTTAATTTATTTCCATGTGTGACCGAGAAATTAAATACCCCCTTCTGTTAAGTTACCTATAATTAAATCCCAACTTGTACCTAATGACCACCCTTCCATCCGCCTTCTTCTAATGGATTACCCTAATTATGAAATCTACTTGGAACAAATAAAAAATCCCTTCATCGTTGTATGAATAGTTATACAGCTCGTAGGACTTTTAATATTATTGCTACCACTGCTACTACTACTACTAACTACTACTACTACTACTGCTGCTACTATTACTACTATTACTACTACTACTGCTACCACTACTACTACTGCTGCTACTACTACTACTACTACTACTGCTGCTACTATTACTACTATTACTACTACTACTGCTACCACTACTACTACTGCTGCTACTACTACTACTACTACTACTACTATTACTACTACTACCACTACTATTACTACGTCTTGTACTACCACTAAATGCTACTACTCTGCTATTATAAATGACGCAATTGCTGCAGTGTAGCTCTATGAAATCATTAATCTTACTCTTGTTTTTTTCTCTCTAATGGGCACTCTTTCTGTGACTTTCCATGAGGACCGTATGAAAGGTTGGTTGCAGGTCGGTAGGTAGTTGAATCATTAATTATGCCATGCAGTAACGAATAGCGCAAGTTTGTTGTAGGGAAATATTATATAGGCTTATTGTTATTATGAAGAAGAATGACGGGCTCACCTGTTGTGACAAGATTTATTTCTTAATTATTTATTTCTTTGTAATTGTAATGGGAATAAATCAGATCAAAGATTAATTAACGAAAAAACTAGCGTTACATTTTTATAAACCACTACTAATTCAAGACTTACTAGATACATGGATGTTATATTCACAATCTCAAACTCCTAGTTTAATTGATTGATTTATTTGAGAAGATTTGCCAGACGATCTGCTTTCTATTTTAATAATCGCATTCAAGTAAATAATAAAGTTGGTAAGCTAAGCTTTCATTAATAAATTCTCCAGATTCTACTCTCTCTTCATCCTTGCACCTTGTTTAAAAGTATTCTAAACTAAAATGAATGATACACTTAATTTGTGATTTTGTGATACAATGCATTGTGAGCATACAACTAACTCTAAACCTCACCAATGAATCAGTAATTGTCCCCTATTTCCTCGGGAAAACAGCCCGAGCGGTTTCAAAACTACGGATGGTTTTCTGTTATATTTCGATTAGTAGAACGTTTTGCCAGCTTTTGCTACCACAAGAATTTTAGTACAAGTAATGTAACAAACTGAGTTAAAAGTGTGTTTAAAAAAGTGTCTATGCATTTACCATCCTATTCTTTCCCTCTAAAGAAACAGAATTCATCTATTCTCTGCACAAGTGAAAATGTAAATTGAAAATACCAAATAAAACCTTTCTAAAACTGCCAACCAAGTTCAGAGTTTTTAGAACATGACTTTAACTATAGAAAAAGTAATCCATAATCTCAATTGAATATCGAAAAAACGTCGGATGCAGAGCCTCTTACATAAAATGTTTGTCTTATTTCATTCACTACTGACCCTGCCCTGTCCTCTAAAGTAAAGTATCAATGGAGTTAACACCGGTCATAAAACGGTGGTCCACGGTCGGCCTCCTCCCTTCCTTTACCTCTTTCTATAAATCATTTCCTCTACCCCAAGATTATAACGTACCCTAAATCCTCTCCCGTATACTGTCCCATGAGCACTAAAACTACTGGAGGATCGTTTCTATTTTTTAAAGTACAGATTTACAACCCATTTTGGAAATGACACTTTTCCTATTCAAAATGTTTATTTACGGTATAAGCCAGTGCCTTATCTTGCTTCACGCTATAAGTTCAACTCGTTGAAGTAGTAGTAGTATCTAGTTTAGTAATAGTGGTAGTAATGGAATAATAGGCAATAAGAGATAAACTCTCAATACACCATAAACTACACGGGGTATTATCGTTTGTTAGTTTGGCTTCGGCAGCAGCATGCTTCCTTTGACCCCTGGAGTATTAAAGGGCACTTGATTTAATACCTTTTTAAAAATGATAAAAAAAAGTAAAGCGATTTAACCTTTCCTGTTCAAGTAGTTAGTAGTTGTGTATAGTTGCATACCGTATTTATAATTAAACACCCGATGACTTGTTCATAATCGGTATACTACAATAAGCTATACGTTTAGAATAACCATATCGTAACCAAAATGGGCGTATGATCCAAATTCCCCATCATTGGCATGAAGATTTCCAAGCAAATAATAATACCCCCGGGGGAAACTAAATAACAGAAAGTACCTTTTCATGTAAAGTATGTTGTGGTTATAAATCTGAATTTATTAGTACCATACTACTTATAAGGGTAATTCCAATGTCCCATAGCGTTCATGGCAAGTTCCCATCCTGCATGTTGGCTGACTCTCGGCCAGAACAGAATAAGCCCCACGGGGCGAGATCAAATGAAGTGAAAATAAAATTGAAATATTGGCTCTTATGCAGTTAAAGTAAGCAAAAGGTCTAACAATGAGTGACTATTAAAGAAGTCCATTGTTGTACGCAGCACAAGCAGCAGGAGGAGTATTGTTGGACTTTTATAGGATTTTTTCCATTCCACCGGACCAGGCTGGACTTATGGACTTCCTCAAATATAAGGACTTTACTTTTTACGAAAGTTGTTTCCAGATTGCAGAGTTTGACCATTTTAAATTCCCTGCTGTATCAATGAATGTCCAATCTTTTGTTACAAAAACAACTAAACATCTATACTTGTTCTGATTAAATAACTTCCTACCAGCGTTTTATCTCTCTAAAGAAACTCTCTCGATCCATCTCTTTTTTCAAAATTACTCTTTAAAACCTTCAGCCTTCGTATACCTTTATACTTTCGCAGCTTCTTTCCTCCTCCTAGTTTTTCCATCTAATAATAATATAATCCATCAACATGACATCGACCTAGCATGACGTACCCTCTCTCCCTGAAGCCCTCCTTTGCAGACTTCACTTAAGGTGAACGGTCCACCAAGGCTCCGCATGACGCCCTTCGTAATTGAACTTCTCTCTATCTTTACTACCCGTAATAATAATACGGCAAGACCCATGTTGACATTTATTTTCTATCTCTGGACATAACCACAGAGTTTCCGATCATCTACAGATCTCACCAAAAAATACTCTGTAGCCTCCACATTCTTCTACTCCATTCAAATTTAAAATCATAACCAAAGATCCACTAGACCCTCGTCCTAACTAAATTAATGCACACTCCCAACTTAAAACGTGCTTTATCTATTATTATTGCCTGCGATCAACACAATAATACAATGAAAGAAAAAAGTAATAGCAACATAACATTCAACAATGTACAGACAGTAGATTGAGGGAACAATAAAAACCTCTGAGATAATAACTCCTCAAAATAAATAATGAACGTACCTACATATAATAACATTTCTAGTATGAATAGGAATATAAGTAGTAGTAGTAGTTAAAGAATGGAGATGGGTGGAAGTAGTGGTACTAGTAGTAGTTGTTGTTGTAGTAGTAAAAGTAGTAATAGTAGTAGTAGTTGTTGTTGTTGTTGTTGTTGTTGTAGTAGTAGTAGTAGTAGTAGTAGTAGTATTAGTATTAGTAGTAGTTGTTGTTGTAGTAGTAGTTGTTGTAGTAGTAGTAGTTGTTGTAGTAGAGGTAGTAGTAGTAGTAGTTGTTGTAGTAGAGGTAGTAGTAGTAGTAGTTGTTGTAGTAGAAGTTGTAGTAGTAGTTGTAGTAGTAGTAGTAGTAGTAGTTGTTGTTGTAGTTGTTGTAGTTGTAGTATTAGTAGTAGTAGTAGTAGTAGAAGTTGTAGTAGTAGTAGTAGAAGTAGTATTAGTAGTAGTAGTAGTAGTAGTAGAAGTAGTAGTAGTAGTAGTAGTAGTAGAAGTAGTAGTAGTAGTAGTAGTAGAATAATGGAGCTGGGTTTGGTTAGAAGGACGGGTGAATGATGACGGTGGACAAGAATGAGACAGCAGGAGGGCTCATAATTCTCTGTCACCCGGGCACAAAGGACTTTTCTCTCCGCGTTGTAAAAAACATCTGGAGTTGTCATTTGATGGGACATCCTTCACACCCCACGATGTCATGTCGGCCCTTTATACTCTACTCCATCATCCTCACCATCATCATCATCATTCCTCCTCCAACTACTAAAGTAGACATAGTCCAGGATTTTTATATGACTGGAAATAAGTGGTAATAAGACACAGGGTTTTCATGAGATAAAAAGGGTTTACTTTTGTGTCAACTCTCAGCTCTAATTTATGACATGATAATGATCCTCCGTCCGACCAACACCAACATCAACTACGGAAATATGGAATGTATGGATACACTGTAGACTTCTTTTCTTACTTAAAGTAAAGAATGTGGGAGAGATTGTGCATGATGGAGGTCGTAGGATATCGCTTCTTTACTAAGTTTGCAAGATGAATATATACTTTTGTACTGTTTTTGTTCGCTTAAAAATAATTAGTGTCGGGTTTGGTTAATGCCTACGAAGAAGACTTTTTCAGTTATATTTTACATCAAACTCTGCAGTAGTGTTTTTTATGAATTGTGGCACTAACAGGTTCAAGCCATTTACACCTTATCTAGAGTAGCAAATAAATCTTTGGGCCTTTACTATTAAAGCCCTTTCTTTATTAAATGCTTAATTATTTAAAAGAACAATATATACAAGAATGTATTCGATAAACTGTTGACTGTATTGGTTGCAAAGCTAAATAAACAGCAAAAGTAGTTAAAAACAATACAGTAAAAACGAGAAACATTTGAAATATTATTAATTATTGAATTATGTTCTACACAGCGATGTTTTCACACACAATTTTTTATTGGGTTGAATGCTGATCAAGCTGAATCTAATGTTCACGCTTTGCCAAATTCTGCTCGGCTAAAGGAAACCCGTTAGTTAATTAATTATTACTAAACTGACCTTTAAAGAAGATTATTAATTCCCGATAAAGTATAACCAATAGTTATAAAACGAAAAGACGGCCAATTAATTGTTTAGTTCTGTAGATGCTTTGAATTCAATTTTTATCTAACCCGTAGAAATAAACCACATCTTTCTAGTCAGTGAGTAGTAGTAGTTAGTGTTGTTTGTTGGTCTAGCCTCTCTGTGGCTGTAGCTTCTAAGATAACTTACCCAAACCCAAATTTGAGAACACATAGCGTGTACAAACATGCGATATTAATACACGAATGTAATCCTTTTACCCTTCCTTCATCTAGATCCGTATTTCAGATAAGGTCCCAGCTTTCAGTCAAAGGAGAGGATGCAATAAAAATAAAACCCTCAAAAGAAGAGGAGGATATCAAACGATTCGTTCTTTTGACATTGATCAAGAGGAGGATCATCATCAAATGATCTCTTTTATTGTTATTTTAATTTATATTATTTTTTAATACCCTAAAAGTACCCGGAGTAAAAGAGAAGTGTTATTTTTACGCTCTGGCTGTTTTCCTCCATTGTATTGTCAACCCTTGTGTATTAAAATTATCATTGGCAACAGTCTGTGGCTGCCAGAGCCAGTTGGAATAGTTCATACATTTTGTGTAGCATAAATCTTCCATCAGTGGAAATGGAAACCTAGATAAACCCTTTCTTCAGGGTTTAGCCAAGGAACAATGGGAGAGGAAGGAAAGGATCCGCAATATTATTATAAAAAGTTCATTATCTCTATTTTACTGATTTTAATCCCTCTCCATCCAGCACAGCGGTTTAATAGATCGGATCGGTATCGGATTTTGTTTCAGAGATATTCTTTTTCAAAAGGGTTGCGTTTTTCGCAGCGTTATGATATTTATGGTCTGGAGAAGGATCCTGGAAATGATAGGATAGCAAACCGTATTTTTGCTTTAATTCCCCGAGTCAATAGTTTGCCGTACCAAAACTTTAACTTTAAAAAAAAAAAATCAATTCGCATTTAACTTTTTAAAATTTAACTTCCTTTAGAAAGTCTCTTGTTAATCGCTTACCTCTTTTTACTTGTTCTCTAACATATCATATTCCCTTTTTCTTACTGAGAACTATGTAACCAACTTTTCTTGCTGTACTGTGCATGGACTTGTTGTTGACGGTGTTACTTTTTAGCCAAAACATATTCTTGCTCGGCGAAGCAGAGAGATACGGAAATGGACATACTTTATCTATTCATTATTATTATAATGAAATAAAACCTCTGTCCATTTCTTAGTTTGCAATTTTAGACCGTTTCAAGGTTTTTTTCAATTGCTTAGGATTAGATTAAATCAGCTATAATAAAACGGGTTTTTAGTAGGGTGATTCATTTGTCCAGGACGGTTCTTGAGAAAGGATGGATGGGTGTTTAAGTGCTTACCTCTAGACAGGAAATGACAATTTATTTATGATACCCAGAACAGGTGGAAGACAGGCCGGGTGAGCTACATTTACATTACATTAGATCATCTCCTAAAAGAAAAAATGAATTATGCAGCAGCTCCAACATAGCGTCATCATCATCGCAGTTAATTCTAATCAATCGACCTCATTTTTAGTTGAACATTACGATACAGGAATCTACTTAATTTACTACTCATTTGCTTCTTTCAAGTAAGTAGTGAATAAGCACGTCAGCTTCAGATTTGGAAAAGTGTTGAAATCTAAGTTGAAGTTTAACAATAAAAGTTAGATTTGTCCCCAGGATTTGTACAAGCAACAAGTGAATTTACTCGTGGCACAAATGCGACATTTATAAATATTGGTAGCGCAAATTAATCCCGTAATGTAGTAGATCACTCAATAATCAGCTTCCCTGCTTAAACGTAAAGAACTTTAAGGATGGCAAAGGGTATCAGTTCCTCTGGCAGGAGGGATGGATACGAACAACTGACATAATACAGCTTTCGGTGGGTTGTATCTTTACAAAAACTGCTGCCAACACTCACTAAAAGACGCTGGTCCCCACAAGCCCATGAGATATTTCCCGTAGTACTAATCTTTATAAAATGTAACCACAAAGAACTAATAAGCTACTACTCACTAAAAATAAGTACGGGAACAACCTGTAAATAAAGACTTTTGAACCGACACATTTATAAAGTTAAAAAACCCCTTTTTCTTAATGGGTATCTCTCATAACCTTTAATCTTGATTGCAGTTGTTAATGGGAAAAAGATCCAATAAATAGCTTAAATGTTCAGTGGAATTGTTCATTCAGTTTGGCTTCAACAAAACATATAAATGAAAATGTATGCATGCATGTGTAGTAGCAGAAACAGCAGTATTATTATTGAGGAAGATATATTATGATTGAACTCTTGAATGAACAAAAGAATGATTGTCAAATAGACCTAATCAATCTAAAACTTTGAAAGGAAGGGATTCAAAAAGAGTAATAATGATTAAGTAGCATATTATTAGAATTTTCTTGAATGCTTCCTTCCTGCAACTATTACAACTACAACTACCATACCAGGCCGTATGAAATTGTATAAGATTCCCATCGATTTTTTAAACCTTACATACGCATACCAAGCGTTAGCATGTGAAGCTTTACTGCTATAAATATTCATTTGTAGTGCATATTTCTCAATGAAAATGTTTGTTAATAAGAATAAAAGTTTCATCTAAACATGTAGTAGCAGTAGTTGTTGTAAGTGGTAACGTCTACTTTTTGTAACTGTACTAGCACTGCAGTGCATGAGCCTAGACGCCTTATTCTTGTAAGAATCGACCAATATAGTACTACCAAATACATTTACATTACATATATGTATATTTTTGTCTGGAACCCGTGGACGAAGGAAAAGTCGGTCGTATTTGGCCCAGAATAAGAATAATGGATCAAGTCTTGAGTGTTTGACAGAGATAGATGGCTCGGGGTCGATCCGCCTTTTTACTCCGTTCGCCGACCAACAAAATAACGAACGAATGAATGATGGAAGCGAAATGAGAGAAGTGTTCTGCTACACAGATATTTCTAAAATACCTTAGGTTTTTGCTTTTAGCTGAGACTTCTATTACCGCATTTCAAGTTTTAATTCCCCTTGGCCAAATTTTATCCCAACCCAGTAAAGAAGAATATCCCTAAAATAAGGATATTTTTAAATGGTAAATTTTAATTTATGAAATATGGAAAGACTTGGAGAATTAGAAACAGCTGAGGGGAATTTTTTAAAGGAAGGGGCATTACAACTGGAAATACGGTATTTTTAGCTCTCCAAATACTACAATACTTCTACTACTACTACCACTACTACTATTACCGCTGCTGCTACTAATACTACTACTACTACAACTACTACTACTACGACTTCAACTACTACGACTTCAACGACTACTACTCCTTATACCATTATTATTATTACTACTACTACTGCTACTACTACTACTACTACTACTACTACTACTACTACTACTTCTTCTTCTACTGCTGGTGGTTCAATCAATGCCTTGAGTAGGATTAGACGGAGGGGCTGTAAAAGGAGAGTGATCAAAAGGAGATGAGACATTTGTAAATGAGAGTGTCAAGTTAAAGTTCATGGGGAACATATGTCCCTCTTTCAAGCCTCATTTGTCTCACACACACAAGTTACTCCAGACCAAACCAATCTTTTTACTCGCCCAGACATATTCCATCTCTTTGTGACCAAAACTGATATAAGCTTACTTTCCTATACTGGGTTTAATCCTAGAGAAACCTTATCTCGGATCATATAATAAGCTGGGCATGAATTCTGCGAAAGCTTAGCATAATATGATACATTTTATAACTCGTTCTTGTTACACTTTACTAGAAGAAGCAGTATTTATGAAGTCCTAAATTAATTTAGACAAAATTATACAGAACTGACACAAAAGATTGATTGCAAATGTGGAGAGAAAATGCATAATCCATCTCACAGTAAATAGAGTAATAGTTATGAGTGACTGATGATTCTACAATAAATCCGAAGCAGTAGTTCGAATCGCAAAGAATCAGTAGGAATAATAACTGCAATATAAAGAAACCAATATGTAAACTTACTTTGAATTCGGATCAGTATACCCAAGGTAAAGCTTAGTGGTTACATGAATAGAAAAGCAATAGTTAGTGGATGAAATAGCAGATTAATTCGTAACTGTCCTTATTTAATATCTCTACTTGACGACCACCTAATCTTTCCGAGACACTAATTAATCCACACTAGAAATCCAAACACAAGTAAAGAGTATGTAAACTTGCATGTTACATCAAAAAATGTAACCTATAATTACATTACATTACTCCCAATTAGCAAATCATGGATGGCTTTAACCGAGATTAAAACCTGAATTCTTACAAGACAAAAGAGTTAATCGTTTTGTATTATAATTAATTGATAAAAGTCTTTGTTCTTCAATCTGCATCATTGGTTTGCAATTATGTACATCCGCTTTATCAGGAAACGTTGACCAATCAATGTTTCTTGATAAATTGAACTGTTTTTCTAATTATTGGATCAATTCTCCAACTGAGCCGCTCAAGACACCATTCTCAGATCAAAGATTAAAGTTAGTCTTAACTGTCACTGTTTTTCAAAAACTATATTAACATTCTTCTAAAGTTTTCTTTAGTAAAAAGCCCAGTTTTGTAGTACTAGGATTGACTACTATTTTATTCCTTCAAAGGGTTAGTTAGCACAGCTAACTTAATATGGGAAACAATATAACTGCGGAAGTTTCCCCCACTTCCGGTGGAGCAGTACCTTCCTCAGCTCCTTCTTACTCGTTCGGAATTCAAGGGTCTTCTTTCAACTTTACCCTGTACGCTGCTGCTGCAAATATGATACCCGCAATAAACTTCCATAAACCTGGCCAAGCCGCTACCATCCGTAATAACAGGAACTACACGAAGATACATGGCTTCGGTAATTAACAAATAAATCATTAACCTTCTTCTGAAAGTTTGCTAGCTATTTTATATATCCTTCCTCAGAATAAAAGCTAAAGTACAGAGATATTTATTCATGTACGGAACTCTGTCTTGCATTCATCTAGCAAACCAAAATCAGCCGCATAGAATCAGGGATATTTACCTAGTTATTTATTTACTTATCCCCTAAAAAAGGTGATAAGCGACGGGGGAGCAGACCTAGCCCAAAGATCGTGAATGGTTTCATACCCCATCCAAATGAAATACCTTACGTTGTCAACATTCGTCGGAAACGGTCCAAAGATATATTTTGCGGTGGAAGTATCATAACTCCCTTTTGGATCTTAACAGCGGCTCATTGTATGTCGGGAGAGAGTGCCAATATGATTAAAATAGTTGCAGGGGACATCCGGTCATCAGAAAGAGATCCTGGTGAACAGGAACGGACAATTGATTCAATATTCATCAACAAACAATACACGTCACCTCTAAGTGGTGGTTTTGACATCGCCTTGATGAAGCTATCCGAGCCATTGATATTCAACGAGTACGTCAAAAGTATCCCTTTACCAACAGCAATTGAGAAATGGGAAGGTTGGTTTTATATAAATTTTACGTGTAATTTACTCTAATTATACTTTACTGAATCAATAGTTAGACATTGTTTTAAAAGTTTCGGTAAAAGCTGGTCAGCACTGACACATATTTAGTTAATTAGCAGTCGATAAGGGCGACCGTGCGGGGTGGAACCTTCCATAGTATTGATAATAAATATACGCCCTTCCCTTGAACTTCCTATTTCCTACATTAACTCGGGCACTTTTAAACTCTTTCTTGTAATTTAATTCTACTAGTAATTTATATATATCGAAATTACCAAGAATTTGAAGCATTTCCCTAAATAATTTGCATGGTAAAAACCGTTTACCCTATATCCATAAAATACATCAGTTGCCAGTACTCCTTTATTTATCCCCTCGCATCGCACCCTTTATTCCTTAAATCCTCAATCCGTTTCAACTTCATCTCGCGGATGCAATGTCTGGTAATTACCTCATAAGGTATTACCATTACCCCACCAAATAATGCATTTGTACTCCCAAAAAAAGTATCCATGCTAAAATCCTTATCTTTCTTAACTGTCAATCATTTTATTTTAAAAACTTAGGAGATGCCCAAGTAAGTGGATACGGATTGCTAGAAGAAAACGGAATGATGTCTAGCCGTTTGATGACAGCTATGATACCAATATGTCCGCATAGTTCTTGTGCATCCGTTTACGAATTTACTGAAATAACACCCGATATGATTTGCGCTGGAGCAGAGGGAAAAGATAGCTGTCAAGGTAAAAATACATAATAAATCTGGAAATACGTAATCAAACGTCTTCAGAAATCTGCATTTTATTTAAGAAATCTTTAAAGTCAACTCTTAAATGGATTACAGGAGATTCGGGCGGTCCGTTAGCTTGCAAGAACAATACCGTTCTCTGTGGAATAGTTTCATTTGGAGTAGGTTGCGCTGAGCCGGGGGTACCCGGAGTCTATACGGATGTTTCTTATTACAAAGAATGGATTGATTCCACCATGTTAAATGCCAATAATACTAATACAAGGTTCTGTCTATCATCGTATTTAATCCGTTTTTTACTATTATTCTGTTCCAATAATTTGCCATCATAATTTAACAAATTACACGAAATTCTCACACGCTATATTATACTGCAAAAGTCGTTTACCTCATAACACACTGTATACTATTGCTATTGTATCATATTAAAAACTGTATGCCGTATTTCTCGAATTAATCCCCCCAAATAGTCCCCCCTTTATAATGCCCCACTACCTTTCCACGTTAAAATTAGGAATTTGCCCTATATTGTCCATGTTAATAGAATTTCCAATTTTTCTTCCTACGAAAAAATAATCCCCCATGGGCATTATTTCGGGAAATACGGTTCAATTTCATTTTTACCCCGTGTAATACAACATGGAAGAAGGTTTAATGTGCCTGTGTATTTTATTCTTCTAGGGAAGAGAAATGCGGGTCAAATTACTTCTACTGTCCGAAAGATCGAAGCTGCATATCCAGGAAGTTAATCTGCAACAACAATAAAGACTGTCCTGGAGGAAGTGACGAAGCTAGCTGTACCGATTACCCAGCATCCATGGACCAGCGGAACGACCCTAACCTAAGATCATGCAATAATGGACACCTAATTCCAAAACATTATTTTTGCGATGGAGATAATGATTGTAGAGATGGTTCAGATGAAGTCAAGTGTGATTTCAGAGGTGAAAGATTTAATAATTATTTAACAAACAATTTAACATAGCATTTAAAGAAGTCGTGTGTGAATACCGTAAAGCTTCTAATAGAAGACCCTGTCTTCTATTCTTAGAATAGTGCTCAACCCTACTACTAATAGAGACCTGCCTTATATTAGAGACCCACCTTCTCTTCTAAGAACAGTGCTCAACCGAACCCCCGCCTACTAATAGAGACCCGCCTTATAGTAGAGACCCACCTTATAGTAGAGACCCGCCTTATACTAGAAACCCGCCTTATATTCTAAGAACAGTGCTCAACCTCCGACTAATAATAGAGACCCACCCTTTTTTAGAAGTTATACGGTATAATGCAATATATTTCCGAAGGTAAAGCTGGATCGTGTAACAGCAACGAATTCACCTGTATATCTAACGGGCGCTGTATCAAAGGATCGTGGAAAGAGGATGGAGTCCCTGACTGCGACGATTATTCGGATGAACTATCTGGTACATCGCATACCCTTTCTTTAAGCCAAATTAGGAAAGATTGCAGTCTCACCGCTCCAATCCAGTTATTTGAAGACCTTTACAGCAAAAGGAAGCCTGATTACTTTGTGTGTAATTATGTAAAAAACTACAGTCGTCCCTTCAAATGCGTCCCGAACGAATGGATTTGTGATGGCGATATTGACTGTCCCGATGGTGAGGATGAAGTAAGCTGTATTGGAACGACACCAAGGCACCCGGATTACTTCAATTGTAAAAATGGTCAAAGAGTCAGACGAGATATTCATCGTTGTGATGGCATAAAAGACTGTACAGACGGATCTGATGAAATCAATTGCCACAAACTGGACTCATTTGATTATTCAATTATACTTTCTGATTAACAGTTTCGAACTGTAAATTGCATTCGATTTGATAACCACTTCTTAATGGACCTTAGTGTTAGAACTTTCTTTAGTGTTAAGTTTCATCCAGTCTTGGGCTTTGGGTTTCCTTTTATTATCTAAAAGTCCGTAATACGGTTATTACTAGCTACCAACTTAGTGGTATTTCTTCTGGCTTTTTTAGGTGACTTTTACCTGATATTTTTACTGTTGTTTTATGCTATTCAAGAAACGTCAGTTGCTTGAATTCTTATGATACAGCTGTATTTCTTTGTTATCCTTTAACAAAATAAATCTTTATGCATGAAAAATCCATAGAACTGAAACCAAATTGATTTGAGATGTCTGTCTGTGTGTGTGACGGCTGTGCATTCCCAAACTAGTCGACGGGTTCTCCTGTATTCTGCCTACCCCGCAGTCTCAAAGAGATTTATAATAGTAACGATCACATATTATCACATCGTCTATTCCCAAACTCGTTGTCGGATGTGTAATAAGCCGCTTTGAAGGGGAAGTCAAAGGTTGGCGATTAGTGGATAAGCCAAGTGACCTTGACAGGCAGGGGGGTTAGGGTCAAGGGGGCTTATCATGACCATGAACTATGAACGTTAAAGGACAAATGATGCATCAAATTACACTGAAATCAAGCGTAGAAGTAACGAAATCAATGGTAAGGGTCCAGGGGTACTACAAACGCCCCTAAAATGTGTCGATAAGGAGAAAGCGAGAAAGAGAAAGCAGGTACATTAATGGTTTGATGGTTTATTCCCTTTAAGGATATCTCTCTATTGGCCTATTCCCTGTAACTGCAGTGTACATCAAAATAAGGGCCCCTTATGTCTCTTTTTCACTCATTCACTTTCCAAATGCGAGAATTCAGTTAAAAGATGCAGGAAATGGCTCAATATTCTGTGTCGCTGTTAATGAAGCTGCAATAATAATTAATTACTTTTATTGAAAATTTACATTTTCAGTCGTCTAAAAAAATGATAGTCAGCAGTTACTAAAAGAAGAATAAGAAGGACAGCTGGCCAGTAATAAATAAAATACTTAAGAGAGTAACTGACAAGATCAAACGGGACAGAAGAAGAGGAACACAAAACACAACTGCAAACAAGCTTGTAAGGAGCTTAATATGTATAGAAATGGTAAATGCTAAGGATCTCGCTAAACCTCCCAGAAGTAAATCACCTTGTCAAACCCATAAAGTAGTAAAGTATTATACTTTCAGTCAATCCAGGTATCAAGTTTTAAGACTTGTATTCTTGAACAATAAACTAGCATTTGTGTCCAGCAAACGTAGCATTTCTTCAAATGAATACTTGAAACACGTCTCCCTTACTTTATACAGGGTGTTTCTTTTAAAATATTGAAGCTTTTATATAGCCTTTTTAAGATAATGGCACTCCTCCTATATTGTTTCTTTTTTACCTTTTTTCTGAACCTTTATTGATATTGAAATGTATTTTTTCCTTTTCCGTGGTAAAAAGGTGAGATAAAAGCCCCCATAATCACTATCACATTCACAATCATCCATCTCCAGTACCAGTTCCTGTACACAACCGGATTGAATTACACGGACGACTCATATATCACCCAATGCAATGCCCAACTTTACTTCACTTCACCTATCCAGTTATTATTCAAAGAGTGTAGAAAAAGTCCACCTAATTTACTATACTACAAAACCCTTAAATTAGTACTCCAAGCTTTATTACAAACAGGCTCAGGCATGACACTTTCTTTACACAATTCCAAAAAGGCACAAAGGACAATCCAATGTAAAATTGTATGCAAGAAGAAAGCCTCCAAATATTGAGAAATTCTATCCCTTCTATAAAGTGTATAAATAGCATGTACCGTATTGTCTCGAATAGTGTCCCGGGACAGTAATAACTTGTTGGCCTTTTTGATGGGGACACTATTCGGGAGGGTCTACTATTAAATGGTTTCGAACTTGAAAGAGGGTCTACTATTCGAAAGGGGACACTATTTAATGGAGGACACTATTCGAGACAATACGGTATTCCTATTTTAATTCTACCGTACCGTGCAAGTATCGGTAGTGAATAAAATGTGTTGCTAATCCCTCAAGAGATTCATGCATGACAATGACACTAAACATGAAATGACATGTCGGAAAAAGGAGGTAAACATTCGTCTCAAAAGCGTACAAATGACCCTGCCACTTAAGTGAAATAAAATACTGTAACTCAAAGACCAACCCGACCGACTGATGACAGATTAATGGAAATTTTAAATTTCAACCAACCGTTCAGTTCTTTAATACTTTAACTCTCTTTCAACTGCTTCAGCATCCAAAAATATCCCTTTTTCATATACCGACTTATCGCGCAGTCCATAAGGTTAATCCCTATTTGCATGGATGTTATCACAAGCTGATGGGAGAATAGAATGGAGTAAAGTAAAACCCATGTCTATCTCAATTTAAGATCTATTTACGGACTACAGAGTTTATGGATATTATATCTTTTTCTTCCCAGTTAAAACTATGCAAAAGTATCAAAAGCTCTACTAAAGCTACTACGAAACGAACTACCCGCAAGGGCAATAATAGTTCCATATTCTTGAATCGTGACCAGAACTAAATCCCATTTGTCACTCAAAATTTCTAACACCTTAATAACAACCACTTCATACCTACAGCAAACTACTGACTAATATAATCGACCAAACTACCAAATTCTTATTATAAATACCGTCTTCCCGTCCCCTTTCCACTGAAGAAATATTACCGATTGAACATGAATATCGTTGAGTAACGATATTCGTTTGCTATTTGGCTGCAGAAGTCGACAATCTGCTAACTAAACTAAATTAATTTACAATATTTCATCGTCACAAAAAATAACATTCATAGTTCATTACTGGCGTAAGTGCTGCAGTTGCAGTGCAGTTTAAGAAAAACAAGATTCAGATTTGCGAAAAACGAATGTCAAAATGATTACAGAAAATTCAATTAAAGTTAGGGCCACACATTCTCAAATCCTCTCTCGTTTTACCTATGGAGAAAGCACTATCAAATGAACTTCCAACAATTTACACTATCAAATAGCAACTTTACCTGCATCTTCGTACGATTATTCAAATAAGGAAGCTTTTGTATCTAAATAACTGGGGAAAGTTCTCAAGACTAATAACAACTTTTCAACCAAATCTCACCTCCGTCCCTGAAAATTAATCAGAAATCACCCTCCCTAAACTACCGTATTTTCCGATTTAATTCCCCTGGGGAATTATTGTTTCAAATGGCCCGAACCCCCTGGGGAATTAAACCGGGGGGGGGGGGTTAATTATTTCGGGGTTGGGAATTTAATCGGGAAATACGGTAACCCTTTTAATCTTAATCTAAATGGTTATTTAATACGTAATGCGTACCTGTTAACCTCCCATGCTTCATATCATATCCTCTATGCAAAAAACTCATTGCCATTCCTGTTCCCTCTCCTAAATAAATAAGTTGTCAAAGACTCCATCCAATGATTTCAGAGATTAGCAATCATTTCACTTGCCCATTTC
Organism: Hydroisotoma schaefferi; assembly: GCA_034682405.1. NCBI lineage: Eukaryota > Metazoa > Arthropoda > Collembola > Entomobryomorpha > Isotomidae > Hydroisotoma > Hydroisotoma schaefferi. Next base: position 1,777 of record JAQFZX010001764.1, on the reverse strand, counting down.
TAATTTTTTCTGTCCATTCATTCACCTCCTTTTTACCAAGAATGCCATTACATTTCGTTAATGATAAAATACTAAATGTGAACAGCTTCTAACCAAAAAAACTCTGAATTCTTTACTACTATCCCAACTAAATTTTCAAAGATTAGGATCTATTTGGGCGTATACGAGAAGTGATTTCATCCCAGAATCATATACAATAATACAACATGTAAATTACACAAGTTGGTCATAAAAGAGAGTAAATCTTGTCTTGGCAAAGGATTAGTTTTGAATAATGGATGGATTTTAGTGTCATTGTCATTGGCATCTCCATTATAACTCTTCTGGGTTGGTTGGTGGGATTATTATTCTTACTACATTATTTACTGAAGTGTCTACGTATTGTCCTGTAATGATGGAGGTATTGGAGCTCAAGCTTAGCGTTGTTGGAGAGATAAAATATTGACAAGGGAAGGGACGGATGATGGTGTCATTTATGTTGACAATGATAATAGTGGCTAGTGACAATAATGATGAAGATGATGATGAAGGACCACCAGAGATGACAACCTTTTATTCACTCGCTCCTGCTGCGGTCCAGACTCAATCCCCGCACTCGACAGGTGGTCAGCAACTCCAGCACAGCAAACTACTACTACTCAGCTTTCCAACCAAAATGTATTAAGCAGTTAGTTCTTGAGCTGTACCAGAGTTTAGGCTGGGTGGTTAGGTTTACTACTTGTGATGATAATGCAAGGTTAAATCTTAAAGATATCAACATTCACTAGCAGAACGATGATGCAGTGTTAGGGAACAATGTGTGTAAATAAAATGCAATAAATGGCTGAACAACAGTCACATTGATCAGTTGCTTGATGAGTTTGACTAATCGGGGATAGCTTAGTTTTTTATTGGGTTATTATTATTCAGCCGCCCCTAAAATTGATTTTGCCGTATAAAATGTAAACCGTAATTAATATTTAATTAACCGTGTACAAATCGCCGCGATACTAATAATGATTTTGCCGTATATAAAAGGTGCCGTTGTTAATAATTATTTCTCCCGTTACGTCGGCTAAAGTTGCCGTAATTTTATATAGTTTAGGTCCAAAATTTATAATTATGCATCCAAAATTTCAAGTAAGAACCAATGATTTCAATTAAACTATTTGCCAGATTTACTATCGATCTGAAACTTCTAACTACTTTCAGTTCTCACAAATGGATATCAAAATAAATGTAAAATACCAGAAAGATTTTTTAAGATATAGCTTTAAAATTTTCTGATAAAAATACACAAAAAAGATCACCCTAATAATCCCCAAACGTTACTTACTTACTTTTACTAAGGTACCCTTTAGAAATTCTCATCCATCCAACCCTTCATCCAACTTGCTAACCCTCATTTTCTCGGATGATAAATGATGTTAAGTCTTTATTATTACCACAAGTCTACCTTATCCTATTGTTATGTTATCTCCACCACGAACAACCACACGCATCAACCCACCATCACAAGTAATCTACTTCTTACAATAATCTACCTACGATGCCATCATGAGTACCACCGGGTAAGAAAGCAACAGGGAAACCAACCCCTTTGCTTATTATAGGAAACTACTCGACTGCACAGAAAATAAACCCTGATTCAAACACATTCACTAAATCCACCGTTCTTTCTTTTCTATAAATTAAAATAGCAAGCATAAAAAGCTAAAAATTGTATAGTGTGTCCAGCGACGGACGCAAGGCTTTTGATTTGTCATATCTCAGCCAATTCTTACTCGATTTTTACGAT
>JAQFZX010001763.1:0-25491 GCA_034682405.1 Hydroisotoma schaefferi | reverse complement strand
CTCGGGGTCAACATAGACTGCAAGACTAAGGGTGTTGCTCACAATGTTACGGAAACGGATATTAACTACTTGTATCTCAAGGCTTTGGAAAAGGTCAGTACCAGTCTTGAGATGACCTTTGACCTCATTTTCATAAAATGTCAAAACGTTTCTAGCTGGCATTTATGCCCTTCGCCTATTCGATGGAGACTTGGCGTTGGGAAGCGCAAACGGGGAAGATAAGCCCGGATCAGTATAACGATCGGTGGTGGGAACTCCGGGCAAAGTATCAGCGGGTCGCACCCCCGCAGAAGCGTCCTTCCGGGGGATTTGACCCGGCTGCTAAGTTCCATATTGTGGCCAATATTGAGTACATTCGGTGCGTTCCTATATTCATAAAACAAACCCGGGTTTTGGAAAAGGTTCGGTTTGAAACTTTCATCCTTGTCTGCAGGTATTTCTGGAGCCATCTTCTACAGTTCCAGTTCTTCCAAGGGATGTGTACAGCTGCGGGGGAGTTCCAGCCTCAAAGTCTCAACACAAGTTCGACAGGAAGGAATAATAAACCACTGTATCAGTGTGACTTTTCGGGGAATAAGATAGCCGGGCGTCTTCTAGGGTAACCGGGTATTACCATCCCTTTCCGGGCATGTTTTATGGAGGTGGAAGTGGATATTAAAAGTTTCCTTATTACTTGTCAGGTCGATGCTAAAGATGGGAAGTTCTAAGCCGTGGCCGGATGCTTTGGCCGTTGTGACCGGAAAGGCCGAACTCTCTGTCCAACCCATCCTCAACTATTTCCAGCCATTATTCCAAAGAATTGACCAAGAACTCCGGGAAGATAAGCTTCAGCAGATAACAAATAAGGCTCCAACCACTTAAATAACTTGCAAAATAATCAATTCCAGCTTTATAAAGTTTTGTTTAACTTTATTTTATTTGTTCAACCGGTCGGTTTATGAAAAACGTTAAATTTGTAAACATAGAATCTATTTAGAAATATCATAAATATAATTTACTTAGTTGTTCTCGAAAAAAACGTAAATAAATAGCTAAATATTACGCAAAAGTGTACAAATGGTAAACTCTTTCTTACAACGGCTAAAACTAAACGAGTTCCCAGACGGATTGTCGCGGATGTTTGGAACTTTGAACAATTAGGGTCAAGGGTCAAACTCAGGGTTTGTTATTAATTTTGTGGAATTAAGGGTCAAGTTGTTGACGGCGGGTGAGCGGAAATAGTTGCCATTCTTGAGATATTTGAGCCTAGCCAGTTTCCTCAGATAGAAGAATAGGATTAGGAGGTAAAGGGCGGAAAAGGTCAGGTCAATCCCGTGATAAAGTCGGGACTCCCAATCCACTTCTTTCCGCGGATGGGAACTCACTTGGTACACTTTAAGGCTCATTTCTACCAATTTCGTCAAAAAGAAACCCAGCGAAGGCCACTTTATTAGGCTGAGACTCTCCTGGAAAAATAATTACCCATTTTTTAATACCAATAATGCATAACTGTAATTCGTGATTTAAATCCTCTGAGGCTTTATTGTTTTAAAAGATGGCAATGGGGGAATTAAATGGGAGAATGGCAGAAGGGGAATTATTCCGGGGTGGAGAACTTATTCTGGCAGAAGGGGAATTAAATGGGCCCTGTTTACCCTGTGGAATTACTTGGGATGGTGGGTTATTTTATTCGTGTCGGAGTTGAGACCGTGACCTTTACTTGGGTTTTATGGATAAGGTCAATAGTAAGGTCAGGGTTGGAGGGTTGGGGAACTACATGAACGCTTTTTTAAACAGCTTTAGATAGAATTGTTGTAAATCCTTCCAAATGAGACCGGTCATTTTGGGAGTTTTTTTAACAATGCACGGAGGCTCTAATTTAAGAGTTTACGTTATCCTGTAAATGTAATGTAGCATTCATGAATAAATAAGCTTTAAAAAGTACTTTTTCAACTCCACGAAAAATCAGGCATCCCAAGGGTAGAAAAATGGCTCCCAACAACAACGTTAGAAATGAGATCAGCGTCAAAGTTTTCTGAAAAATAGTAAACCCCGACTTACTTCTCAGTTTCGAAATAATATTCCATAAAAATCATAATAAAAAACATGACAAACTTCTTCAGGACGACCGGAATAATATAGAAAGAGGTATTGAGATGTCTGCAGGGCAAAAAGGGAAAATAGCAACACTCCCAAAAACTAAAAATTAAAATTAATTATCAATTTATATAATTAATTCTTCAACTTTATTCATGGAAAAATAAGCTCTATGAATTAATATTTATTTAGTAAAAACTCAGCCAAACAAACTCACGATATGTATACTAGCTCCAAAGTAAACGGCACTCCGCAGAGAAATGCAGAAACAACACTTTGTCATTTTTATTTATTTATTTTAATTTAATTTACATTTAGTAAAACAATCCAACCCAATTAATTAAAAATCTTTGGGATACTTTTAACATTTTTAACCAGCTATAAACCCCGATTGTAATGGGCTTAGCTGAGAAATTACCACTAACGAAACGACTCTGACTCTCTGGTTGTAGTTTAGTTGGAATAAATAAACCGTAATAAATAGTAGTATTTAATTTACTATGTCCTACCACTAATTGAAGTTAATTAAAGTCTAGTCTACGTCTACAGTCTGTAGTAGTAGTTGTAGTAGTAGTAGTAGTAGTAGTACTCGTGGTAGTAGTAGTAGTAGTAGTACTGTAGTACTCGTGGTAGTAGTAGTAGTAGTAGTAGTAGTAGTAGTAGTAGTAGTAGTAATAGCGATGGCAGAGTTGTTACTTCGTTAAACCTAATATTTTGCAGATTAACAAATGCTAAAACTGTAATTTGAAAAAAGGATGTTTTAGGATGAAAAATTGTCCGTAAAAATGAATGTATAGGGCAGATGTAGATTGACTCTGTTTGTTGATGTTAAACCTTGAGATTATTGCATTTAAAATGAGATAATATTTACAATCTTTCTGATAAAGTTTGCAAGTCTGAATTATCTCTAATTATAATGGATCGAGTCCAGCAGACCTCGGACTGACGACTGACAACTTAACTATCCTCTACTTTTGACTTTATTTATTATTGAATGGAACTTTTTTACCTACTGAATCTTCTTCATCCTTCTGGTGTCCTAAACCTAATGCTGTAGATAGATATCTAGATGTATTATTATTATTATTATGTCATCTCTGTCTGATTGTTAAGAAGGCTAACTTGGTGTTGGGAAGTATAGGTATTTTTTATCATGATGCTTTTTATGGTGAAAGGATGAACCAAGTTGAAAGAAGTTTGGTTGGGAAGTGAGGTTTGTTTGTGGCCTAGAGGCTGTTAAAAAAAATCCCGTTTAACATTATTGGATTGGGGTTGTAAATGGGTAGAAAGGTAACGTGTGGGCAGATTTATTTTACATGAAATGAAACGCATCCGCTTACTTTAGGTAATTTAGGTGAATCTTTGATCAAGTAATGAATGGGGATGGATCTAAAATCTTATGCATGAGAATGGGGATTTTGTTAATTAATTTTAAGTTATTTTAATTGAAGGGGGATGAGGTGAAAGATGCGGAAAGATCGAGCTGTGTTTACGGTTTTGATATAACATGAACAGTCCCCTATGAATAACTCTTTTAATAATATGTTAAAGATGATATTTTGTCATATATTACGGAAGATAAGCTTTGATTTTGTTTCCTGCTGAGAGGAATAATTCCCCAGGGGAATTGTAACGGGGAATACGGGAATGAATAAAGAAAGTCAACCGAACGGAAATAAATGCAACTCAGCGTTGTCTATATTGTCTAGTCAACGAAATGTTAGATAAAGCATGGTAAAAACTAAAAACTCAACAATCTGCAGAAAAGGAGAACTTTGGGTTGAAATTTTTATAAATTTGTGAGATTTTTTGTAAAGTTTGCAAAGATAATAAATTGTAATCCTTATTTTATACTTAATTATATCTATCCAACTTATAAACACGTTCGTAAGGAACCTCTTCGTTTGTAAGGAACCTCTCCGTTTGTAAGGAACCTCTTCGTTTGTAAGGAACCTCTTCGTTCTTAGGGAACCTCTTTGTTCGTAGGGAACCTCTTCGTTCGTAAGGAACCTCTTTGTTCGTAGGGAACCTCTTCGTTCGTAAGGAACCTCTTCGCAAAAATTTCGTAAGATGAGTTCGAGGGATGATGCAGTGGCGGCTGTGGCGTCGGCCAACTCTGATTTCTCAGCTCGCTTATTCACCGTAAGTTTCTAGTATAATTCCAGGGATTCAAAACTGAATCTCCCTAATTATGAATGGATCGATGTAGGCTCTGCAGGAAAGCCACCCGGACAACCTTATCTATTCCCCTTCCAGCGTCAGTACGCTGATGGCCATGATGAAACAAGGGGCTGGGAAAGATACCGCGGATGACATCAACGCTACCATGGCCTTCCCTGAGAATAATGCGACGCTCCTTAAGGGATACAGTCGGTGGATGGACTTATACGAGGTATTTGTTCTGTTGGCTACTTTAATTCTTCTAAAGCGGCGAGTTTTAGTGGAGCGCGGATACTGCAATACATTTTGCAGTATTTGTGTGATATCCCGTCGCTTGTATTGGATGCATTTGAGGTTAATAAAAATCTGTTTGCAATTTCAGAAAGGTTCCAGAAGTTACGTTTTGGCCGTGGCAAATAAAATCTATGGAAGAACTGGTTTCCGGATGCGACCCGAGTTCCTTCTCGCCCTAAAGAACAACTTCAAGACGGAGGTGGCCCAGTTGGACTTTGATCGAGCGGAACAGTCCGCCAAGACGATTAATACTTGGGTTGAAAACACTACCCGTGGAAAAATCAAGAATCTTATCAAAGCTGGTAAATCCTACATTTATTTATAGCTATTTTGAACCTAGGTATTTACAGTTTAACAACTCCCAGTTAAACTCCGCAGAATCCTTCAACGAGCTCACAGAGTTCGTTCTGGTCAGTGCGATATACTTCAAGGGAGACTGGAGCTCAACCTTTGACAAGCAGGATACTGAAAAGGCCCCTTTTTTCCTGAATGCGAAGGACAAGGTCAATGTTGATATGATGTTTCAGAGAAACCACTACCCTTATGTGGACTTGCCACAACTGGGCGCTCATGCTGTCTCTCTCTCCTATGCTGTATGCACTTTGACCTTTTTATTAGTCAATTTCTATTGCAGTTAGCTAACTGATGAATCCCACTAAATGTATACATAGGGTGACGAACTTAGCATGGTTATCATCGTCCCAAAGACCAAATGTGGATTGGGGAAGTTGGAGAACGCGTTGGAGTCCCTGTTAAGCCGGAAATCGTTCCTATCTCGGCTGAATCCACCAGGGGAATCGGCTACAAAAAAGCTGATAGACTTGAGGCTTCCGAAGTTTACTGCGAGGTCTACTTTGGACCTCAACGACACCTTTACTGAGGTTATCTTAGTGTTATTTACAACAAAAATCTACTCCTTATCCTGAATTTTAACAGGTTGATTGATTTTGTATTAAATAGATGGGCTGTCGGTCGGTGGGAGATGGAGACTTGAATAATTACAGTGAGATTGATGCAAGGAACTTTGGGCCGCTGAAGATTACGGAATTCATACAGAAAGCGTTTATTGAGGTTAACGAACAAGGCTCGGAAGCTGCTGCAGCTACATGTAAACTTGTACACTTTTTTTAGAAAATTTCAAATGTCAAGCGTCGGAAAGTGTGAGCAGCATTTGTATTTATTCAACAGACGTCATCGGTTCGAAGTGTTCTGGACGGGAGACACCACCGGTGGTCATTGAATTCGATGCGGATCGCCCGTTTTTGTTCCAGATTGTGGACTTCCGGTCCAACATGGTCTTATTTATGGGCAAGATCACCAATCCCAGTCTTTCATGAATTAACTGACATAAAAACTGATACAGTATGTAAATGATACAGTTAAAGATGTAATAAATGAAGGACACCTTATATAGTTTCAGTATTTTTGTTGCTTTATAATCGCTTTTAAATTAAACGTAAGCTTCTCTTCAATTTTTACGACTATTTACACAAGGCAAGGTAGGACTTCAGTAAGGGCTCCCTTGTTAAAGATGACAAAACGCTTCTCCCTACATTCATATTCTTTTGCTAAATAAAGTACACTTTTACCATGTTATTCTTAAGCAATACTTCAGATAAGCCCAAGTCCGACCCAACTTTTAACACAAGTCATATAAAACTGCAAAATAATGCATTACCTTTTCCACAAACTAATTAAAATAGTTTTAAAAGGCAAGGACCTTAGGCGTAAATTCACGGGTACACCAAAATAGCCATGAACTTGAGGAAGGAAAAAGACAGAGCGTTGACTTGACATTGAATTAGTCGTAATTGTGTATAACAGGGAAGTGTGGCTTTTTGTAGTAATTAAATTTGCAGACCGGAAAGTATACGGCTCAAGCATCTTTAAACTTTTAGTACTCGCAGTAAAAACAGTTTGAAACGGTCGTAAATAATAAATTACGATCCGTAGGTCTGTCTGTGTGTCGACTAGACTGGAAGGAAACATGCAAACTTTTTCCAGTCAATGAACCAAACCAAGAATGGAGGATGCTTGGTAGATTTTAAATGCTAATTTAAATTGTTTTACAACCACTGGCTAGACAGTTTTTTTACCTGAAGAAATGAGAGGGTTTTGATCTTTGGAAGGTAGGAAAGAGTCAGGTAGATTCTGTTCCAAGTTCAATACAATAGTAATTATTGTTAAATAAGAGTATGTTTCTTTGGGAAAATACAATAGAAACGTTGAAAATTTATATCTTGGGTTTTTGACGTAATGTTTGGCACAACTGTAGGTGATTTGTGGTTTAACTGGCTTTGGTATTACTTAGGGTCGAAGTTGATACATTATTTTGGGATTTATTTCAAAGAAACTGAATTAAAAGGTCCTAAATAAGGAACATTTTAAACATGACAAGCCAAAACGGGCTATTCTTTTACAGTTTTTATTTAGAAAGGCAAAATTAACGGGAAGGGAAAACAATTTGGATAAAACGTCCTCCGTTAGAATAATTACTTCTTACTAAGATTAAGTAAACCCTTTACTTTCACACTTGGAATATTTATAAAGTAGAAAACGTTACTTTACTACTAGAAGAGAATTAAATTAGGATCCAACTTTAATTCATTTGTTCATCATTAAATTTGGCCATCCAGTCGGGAGCGATGATGGCGATCTTTTCTATAATTTGGTTAACATCAAAACAAAGGGATTGGATCTGCTTATCCCAATAGGGAAGACATTCTCGAGCTTCGAAATAAACCATATTCTCAATTTGGTCAATGTAGCCCGACATCCGACCCTCTGTTATCATTTGAGATGCTATTTTTTCAGCCTTTTCCTGAGGGATTTCTAGCAACGCTCCTAATCCCGAGAAATAAATGTTGTTGTAGAGTTTACTGGCGGCTAGGAGGTTGTGTTCCACCACCGCTCGCTCTAGAATCGTTGAACCTGTTCAAGTTTAAGGGTAAACACACAATTATAAACTGAGTTTCAATAAAAAAAATTTCTAATAAGGCAAGTAGTTGTAAGGGTTAGTTAGTTAAAGGGCATAGTAGTAGTAGTAAGTAGAAGTAGTAGTAGTAGTAGTAGTAGTAGTAATAATAGTAGTAGTAGTAGTAGTAGTTGTAGTAGTCGTAGTAGTCGTAGTAGTAGTATTAGTAGTAGTAGTAGTAGAAATAGTAGTAGTAGTAGTAGTAGTAGTAGTAATAATAATAGTATAAGTAGTAGTAGTTGTAGTAGTAGTAGTAATTGTAGTAGTAGTAGTAGTAATAGTATAAGTAGTAGTAGTACATGCATGAACTACTTACATTAAACATAATAAAAAAAGTATAAATAATGCAAGACATTCTCTACTCTCTTTGAATTGAAATGGAAGTTTTTTTAAACGATTTTCTTTATTACTTATAAAACATTTTAAAGTCCACAGTAAAAAAACCTATTCCTCTCTTTAAGACAGATAGCAGCCACACCTTTTTACCAATCTACATCCAAGCTAACGCCAAGCTTATAGGCAATGCAATAGTTATAATAATGGACTCACTATTAAGATTAAGTAAGGGAGTTGGTCCACTTACAAAGTGCTTAGGACGGTGCTTAAGTTCCTGTGTTAAAAAAGTTAAGCTATAGAAAAAACTGTAAAATGTATTAATTCCCATTCACTCCTATCCGGTGGTAGGAGCTGTAGCTGTATTACCATCTTTTACTAAAGGACATACTTTTTATAATCAATTTATTTTAAGCACAATAACCAAGCTTCTGTCCTCCCTTTTCAAAAACGCAATAAGCTATAAATTTTGGAAAATTCTGAATAACTAAATAGGAAAGAGTTTACCTACAAAATTCTCTAGTCCGCCCTTCCCTACTTCTTCTCAAGCCTTTAAGATAGATACATATTTTTTAATCTTTATCTTTACTTCAGTTAATTTAGAGGTGTTGGTCGGAATTTGGAATGAGATTTGTTACAATTTTAATAAGTAAACAATAATGTAAAAGGTTTTTTAGTCTAGACTGCAAAAAGTCTTCAATTTTTGCTGCTGGAAAGTGATTTATTGTAGGTATTTTAGAAAATATGTATATAGAAATGAAATAGTTATATAATAATTCAACACGTAGATATTCATACGATAAGAATTTTTCAGCATCGATAGGAAATTACTTAATTAAAATACTAAATATTATGGTTAGAGTATTTAAGATTTTAAATACAAGGACGGACGGTAATAACAAACCTAGTTAAGTTTTGACAAAGATGTAAAGCAAACCGGGTTAGTTCCTTATCCTTTGTCTGCAAAAAACAAATGGTTTATCCCAAAGTGCCTAAAAACTCATTCAAGTTTTCCCAAAGTATCTAACTTCACGCACGGATTATGCATATTGTTTACATCTCTCCTAGACCTAGCTAAAAGATCAAGATGCAGATGTAAAGTTCAACTATTTAATATTCATTCCGCAACTTGTACACTTACTGCATAGAAAACATGTGTAAATTCCCTTTATCCTACAGAAGACCATGCATTACAGAACAATAGATAGAGATTACAGGTGTGAAGAAGGAAGAAAAAAAACCACTCCAAGAGACAAAACCTCCCTGCCTTACTCTCGGTCACTTAAAATCTGCATACGATTTGCATATCATTTATTACAGGAAAGTGTTACAAAGACACATATCCTTATGCTTTGTTTTAGTATTCTGTCTGACTGACCGATAGGCCTTTATCACCTTGGTAGACAAGACACACGGTTTAATAATTCCTACTACTTCTACCAGCAATTAAAGTTTGCGACTTAAGGTGAGACGCAAGTGCATGTGGGACCTATTGCGACGCAAGGATAGTTAGGGAAACAAACAAGTGCGGTACATTGATTTAATACCATACTTTTTTACTCAGGGTTTCATTATCTTTTACGCACTTTTTATTCCATATCACATCTTTGCTAATTTTCTCGCCATTTTTTGTCCCACGGTCGTGAGCAGGTATTTTTTTCTCCATTCATTCTAATCTTTACTATAGATTCTCTTCATCTTGTACTTTTATACCCGCTATTCTACTCGATCCTTTCAATGAATTAAATAATAATTAAGACCAAGCCCAACAAAAATTCCATACCAAGAACTAGGCTAACCTGTTGTTGTGGTCTCAACTCATCATTCTCATTCATTACTAATCCCAACATCGCTACAACTAAACTATAGCATAGCATGGCCTTAATAAAGTTGAATGGAGCTTATTATGACACTTTTGACAAAGGGAATGAAAGCCAGGTTTAGTACACACATTCAAACCTTGCTTAATAACATCTCCCTCTCTCTAGTTATGGCAGGGAGGGCATGGTCGTTAGTTAGTTAGTTTAGTTAGCTTAATGACCCTAATGACAGGAGGGCGGTGGGGCTGGTTTTGCAAACAACGGGTGAATGACAAGCTCAATCCTTCTCTCTTTTATTTACAATCTACTATAGAAATATTACATAGCTGATTGTGATTATTAGAATACATATAATATAATGCTATTGCCTTTTTCACAACTGGGGATTTGGATTGACGATAATAAATTATTATCAGCAGCAACAGCAAGCATACAAAATAATTGCGAACCTCATAGAAAATAAATGAATGAAGGGATGATTATTTTCATTCCTAAGTAAGTCATTATAACTCTGTTAGTAAAGCAGAAGAAATATTACAATGCCAATGGGCTGAGTTACATTTCTTCGACTTCTTTGTACACAAAAATATTACAAGAGTCGGATTATTTATTAGATACTTGGTGATCTGTGTTTTGCTATTTGAAAGGAATAAGAGAAGGAATCATCAAGGTTAGAGTTGGAAAAGTAGTAGGTAAGTTGCAGAAAATTCGAGGATGAATATGAAGTGAGATGTATTTATGGAAGGTTTACTATTCCCCTGCCAATTTATGTATTGGAGTTACAGGTTTTGTAATTAAGCTTAGGTAAAGAAAGGGATGAGAGTTTTGAGCTGACTTGCTTTGTTCAACTAACGCTATGTGATCTCTTATTATTGGTCAAATATAAATTTACGCGTAATAACCTAACTTCGATATTTGTTGAAATTATCAATCCACTCTGTTGCTACTACACTACTACTAGACTGCTGATGTTACTACTTTTAGTGTTTTCGTACGACACTAGCTCTATCATTCCAAAAACTACCTTCTTAAAAACCTTCTTAAAACCATAGTTAATCTCAATCAGTCTTTCTAAATTTCTCGTGTATTTTAAATTCAATTTCACCTAAATCATAATCCTCATCATCAAAGCATCAATAACAACAATAATCCTCATACAATCCAGCCAATCTTTACTGTTTAAACGTACAAACTTCATTTTAGATTTTAGCATGAAACTCCAACGAGAGAATCTAATTAACTAGAATGACTCAACTACAATCGTTGCCTAAATTAATCTAGGTATTCCTATTTTATCCAACCCAAATGCTAAATACTATTCCAACTAGGTATCCTAATACTCAAGCCTACTTTCTTATAATTATTACGGAAGGAGTTTCCGTGTAAAAAGTGAAGTTGAGTGGATGGAGAAAAAACAATGAGAAATTACCTAAATCCTTCAAACTATAAAAGCTAAGTGCCTCAGATTACCACCACCTCGGCCTTACTTTACTTTTACTCTCAAAACTTATTCGTAATGTCTTGTCTGGGATTGATTGATAATGGATCCATTATAAAACCACCCTACTAATGACCAACTATCTATGACAGTCAGTGGGAGGATGAGGAAAGAAAGGATCATATTTTATGATAAAACAACCACTTTCCGCAGTTAATTTAATGCATGAAATTAGTCAAACTCGTTAAGTACTACACTTCAAGACCGATTGGAAACATCCCTCGAACAAAACAAAAAAACCGTTTAACGAGAATTGAAAGAAATCAGGTTACAGTTAAAATTCTTGGAAACGTAAAGTTAATTTCATGAAATTATGAAGAATACTTCCAAAATTATCCAACTTCATTGTCAAAAAACACTACAGTTTTTTATCTAAACTAAATTACCCAAGTCTGGAGAACATCAGACTTACATACTTTTCCTCAACAATTTAACCAACATCTACCTAAACTGACTTCCATGTATATTTTTGTATACAAAAATTTTAAACATAAAATACAATCAAATCCAAAACACACATAAAGTTTTACTTTCAACGTTTTTAAACCATTATAGATCAGACGATGAAGCACTTAGCACGATCAATCATGAATCCTTCAAGCTTTTCCCTCGTTGCGTCGTCATTCCACAATAAATACTAAGCACGAGACGGCTTTAACTTTACTATCGCTTCTATAATATTTTATTTTATTTTATTCATTGCATTGCCAAGCTTTACGTAGCAGTCCGTATTATATTTTTAACAAGTATAAAAAAATCCATTTAGGATTTACAACCCAGTTCATTCTTTCCTCCGCTACTTCACATATTACACAGAATACGGTCTAGTCTGAAGTTTAACTCTAAAAAGTAAGGAAATCGTTTGAGATAAAAAATCTTAGAGTAGATATAAAGCTATTTTTTCACTTTTATTCAATGCCTCACTGACTTACAGACTGGCCTAGAAAACCTTTTATTTTATTTTTATCGCATCAACAACCTAACAACATGATTTGGAAAAATGCACGTACAATGTGAATTATTCAGTGTCCATTAACTTGGTCGAATTTCTTCGTTTTTTGTCACAGTTTTCCCAAATGTTAAATCAAGTAGAGAGGAAGTGCTTTTAGTGGGTTAAAAAATCAGTTAAATGATAACAAAACTACAAAACTACAAAACTACAAAACCAACGTTTTTGTGGCTAAAGAAGGATTGAAACTTTTATACCAAAACTGCATTTCATGTACTAAAGATAAAATGGTATAGAAAATCAAGCAGAAATTGATTCCCAAATCCCATTAAAACCCATTGACCATCTTCCTTTACGATTACTACCATAAGTAACAGCCTATTAACGATTACTTTGACCAGTACTTGGTACTAAAGTTAGCGTTGGATCCAGATGGTTTTACACAATTATTAGCTCTTGGTCTTCTAGCTGGACGAGATGATTCCATTACATGAAGTGGACGCAATTTCTCCAAAACTACTTCCTTTTAAGTGCAATCAAAACATTAGTTGAATAAATACCATTTTAAAGTTCAGCAGTATCCTATACTTTGTCCATGCTATTGTATGATAGAACTAGTAGCAGAAGTAAGAATAAGAATAGCGGATAAACACACAGTAATAATAGTAGTTTATGTTGCATGGAAGCATAAAATTAATGGGGATTAAAACGACAGTTTTACCCAGCTTTAGTAACCATTACAATACCAATATATTACACGTTATTGTCCAGTAATTCCAGCACTCGACTTCTTTATTTTTGGACAATGCTTTTCCCCCAATTAAATTATAACACCCGATCGCCTTCCATTCCTCAACCTTTTAAAGGGTTTCTCTCACTCTCTAAATTGAAACAAAAAGCCTATTTTTTATAGTAATACTACCCAAGTAAACGGCCGATTAAATAGCTTAATTTCCAGCATCGGCTCAGCTTTCTTGGGCAAGGCTCTTTTACAAATCCGTTTGGTCCATATTTACCAAAGAAACTTTTACAGAAATAGGGCAATTAAATTACCAAAACAAGCTATCTTGCATCTATCTTCCCTGCCTGTACTAATAATCCCCGTTTTAACACAAAGTCCTCTACTAATTCTTCTTGTTAAGTAGCCAAAACGTACCCCACCCTTTTTTTTATACTTGTTGCCTCGGCTTACAAAGTTTTCTCTAGTAATAATTATTATTAAAAGATAAGTATATCCTGTACATGGAATTAACATTAGAGAAATGTGAGATTACTTAATGTCACTTACGATTACAATTATTCCAATTAATACTACTACCACTACTTCTACTTCTGCAACAACTACTACTAATCGTTACTACACCAAACAAGCAAGGATTGTTATACAAAATCCCAATTACAAAGTGCAACATCTAGCTGCCTCCTAACAATAAATTTTAAATTAAAACACTGCCGACTGTCCAAATAAAGTTTACCTAAGGCCAAGTCCCGCTGTGCGTATGGCAATATTATACTCAAATATTGGATCATTAAGCCATTTATTCTACCACTTTTCCCAGCACTACACTACTTCTGCGTTGGTGTATGCAAATTCCGCAGATGCATCAAAGCCAAAGCCCCTAATAAAAGTGAATATTAAAACACTTTTGAATGTAAATCAACCCCGTAACTCCCATTCCTCCTGCCAACTCACCTGATAATATTAACCATTATGACGAGGCAATAACACTAAAACCTAATCTTAATCTGTAGCAGAAACGCAATGGAGATAAATAATATAATACAACTTAACTTACAACAATTTAAATTACCAGGAAGGTATGCTTTAATGGGAAAAGTAAACTTGAAAAACCACACAACAACTAACTACTACTATAGCTATCTATTCCTTTATTTTATTTGTGAATTTTTCCTACAAATATACTGCTAGGTAGAACGCGAACGACATAGAATTAATCGTGAACTTCCCACAATACGATCAAAAAACCACGAGACTCCCACGCGTTCTTTTGTCATCAATAACGCTTACAACAATGTAATGCAATCTACTTCCACCTTACTTTTCCCTCTTTACCCAATAAATGAATGGATGGATCGTAGTAGACTCGTTTCCCATGTAAATAAATAAATAAATCCAACGCAACGCACGTTTAATGTAACAATCTAGATTTCTAAATAGTAGTTTAAGGAAAACGCGTATCGGAACAATTCCCAGGCATAACCTTACACGTAAGACCTACGCTTTTTCAAAGATAGAGAACTTCACAGTAGCAGAATTCGTATTAAAATCCAAAAAACGATCTCTCTATAAGCTTTATGTACCAACCAAGAAAGGTACACAGTGCAATTATGGTTTACGTTTTATTACGTACGCCATGCGATAAAATATTTATAGAAGACAGAGCGCATCTTTAGGCCACCGCAAGGAAACTCGTAAACTATTTATAACGTGCTTTATTATAACTATCAATCTACCATAGCAAGTAGGTAGGTTACTTCTTGGAGGTAATGATGGTATGTATTTATTAAGTAGATGGCATACAATAAAAATAAATATAGGAAACTTCCTTTAACATGCTAAATTTCAGACTTAAAATGTCCTTAAGAAACCACTTGAGATGGAAACTAAAGGTCCTCAGGATCCCTCTCCACTCAAAAAAGTCAACCGAGGCATTCCTAACCTAATTCCTTCTTCATTTTATTTACTCTTTTGAGTCAGACTAGGGCTTTTCAGTTTAAAGAGACTCTTTCTCAAGAGTCAAGACTTCCTTCAACTAGAGCAACAGATTATATAATAATAAATAGTTTTTATAAATAATATTAATATTTTTTTAATAACAGAGTTGCTACTGCGTTTACTTTCCGGGCTTTTACAGTTTGTTACATTGAAATGGCAGGACATTGCTTGTCTTTTGCTTGACTTATTTTTTTAACTACTGTAGTAGTACAGAAGCCGTCTGTATTTTGTGGCCTAATTCACATGGGTTGGATTAAATTACGAAGGACAAACACAAGAAACTCGGGCATTGCTATTAAAATTTCAAGAGCTACTAATCAAAATAGAAACTAGTCTACTACTACTGCTACTACTTCTACTACTACTACTACTTCTACTACTACTACTACTACTACTTCTACTACTACTACTACAACTCCTACTACAACTACTACTACTACCACTACTACTACTTCTACTACTACTACTACTACTACTACTGCTACTACTTCTACTACTACTACTACTTCTACTTCTACAACTACTACTACTACAACTCCTACTACAACTACTACTACAACTCCTACTACAACTACTACTACAACTACTACTACTACCACTACTACAACTACTACTACTACCACTACTACTGCTACTACCACTACCACTACTACTACTAGTCGTAGTATAAAATAGGCATACAGGTTTGTATAAAAAATGCATGCATCGTCCCTGGGTAAAAATACTCAAGTTCAGTTCTTTTGTAAAAATAAAGCTTGAGAGTTTGCAATGCTGAAATTTGAATTCTTGGTAAACATTCGTTTTCAATCTCTATTTTCCCTTGGTAAAAAAAATTCAAATTCAACATTCGCAATTCCTCAAAATCCACTAACCTTTCAAAGTCTAAAAACCCAACATTCTCACATCATAATTTATCCTACATCTTTCCATAAAAAGATCACTTAACGTGCTTTTTTCCCCACTTGGCTAAACCCCATCAAAGAAATTCCACGTACTTAAAAAACATCCACAAATACAGCAATCAATCTCTCTCTCTCTACTTCTACTTCCTTTAAAAGAGTCATAACTAATTGCTCTCAAGCCAAAAGTAATTCATTAAAACCTAAAATTACGTTTTATGCTTCTAGATATAATGCATTAAATTAAACTAAATTCGTCAGACATGCTTCCTTAAACCAAGACCATTAGCCAAAAAGCCCCCCTTTCATTACAAACTAATCAAAATCCACACTCTGAGCTGAGCCCATCACCATTGTCGGTCTCAATTTAACTCTAGCCCGTCATCAAGTCATCAACCACTTGAACTTCTCTCATATAAAATTATTAAAATATTACTCAATCCACCCACCTCACCTCTACTTACTTTTGACATTAAAATAAGTAAGTAAATCTACGTTTCTAGCAAAGTATTCCCAACTTTTAAAAGCCCCCTTCACTCAACCCAGATCAAAGGAAGAATCAACGTCAGTCCTTACAAACTTTTAAGTCAAAACAGTCTGCTTCCTGTCATCAATTTTATGCAAGACCTTTCAGCATTTCGTTCATTAACTTAACCTTAAACAAAAGGTTGTCAAACTAATACTTATAACAACCCTTGCACTTAAACTCAAGTATTACACTGGCAGATTTTGTAAGCCTTCCCAATCCAAATAAACTCTTTACATGCCAAATCATGCCTCAATTAAGTTTTACCATTCTATGTTCATAATATATGGAAGTCTACGGGGAATTAAAACGGTTTATGAAGCCCACAGTTTGAAAACTAATGCATTGTCATAAGTTCAGTTTTTTTCATAACAGGAACCGTTTTGGCAAGTGTAATATTAATTCACCTCGGACAAAGGACTCCAATCTAAATATTTTTTTGTGGGTTAATAAAACCTGGGCTATCTTCATTACTTTTTATTACTACTACTACTGCTACTATTGCTACTACTCCTTCTACTACTACTACTGCTACCACTACTACTACTACTACTTCTACTACTAATACTACTACTACTACTACTACTTCTACTACTACTATTTCTACTGCTACTTCTCCTACAACATAGTACTACCACTACTAACGAATGAACACAAACAACTGGGTTTTGTATGCCTTAATTCCTTTCTTGGATTAATCAAGAGCTGAAGAAGACGATGGCCATTCAATCCCAAGATGTTTTTCACCCTTTGCTTGCACACCTCACAATTCAATCAACAACAAGAAGCCGAACAATTAAACCTTGTTCATCTTCATTGAGCTTCATTGAGCATCCCAATCCTACGTTATATTATTATGACTTGAAGCAGATGAACCATCACATCACCATTCATTCAATACTTGAATACCTTAATCTCTCAACACTTCAAAGATTCCAAGTAGGTAGCTCCTAATGCTCAGCCCATTTTCAACAAAGATTTACAGTTACCTTTTTTTCTATAAATGGGAATACATTTAAGTGGAAGTAATCACTGTTATACTGTTCTACTGAGTGATTTATAAAACCCAGTGACCTTTTAAAACCGTTCTGTTAATTTTTATTGTACCAGCCCTCATTGTCCAGATCCCAAACTCCTCAGGAAGATGATGACAACTTAACTTTATGAAAGATCGCAATTAGAATATTAGTAATTGTACTATTACGGGTGGCCCCGAATTATTTCCCAGGGCTGCTTAATTGGCCCAAAAATAGCGTAAAATGCACCGTTATGTTATGCTATAACTAAAGTAATTTGAATCCCAGTTTTAGCCATCCTTCTCTAATGAATTATTATGTTTTGATTTCCTTCAATCATAACCCTTCTAGTGAGTTGTACATACAAACTGACTTTACCCTGGCTAACGCTACTTTCAAAAACATCTCTAGTAAAAAAAAAATACCGCTGTACTGTCCATTCTAAATATTTTTACATCTTCATCCTCCCACCATTTCAATTCTCTTGTCAACTATAATTATTTCCACTTTTAAAATTAATTGCAGCAATTACCAACACGAACTAACATTCATACTCACTCCAAGAAGTAATAAATAACTCATCGATTGTTCTCTACAATCTACACAAAATAAAATAATAGGAAGTTAAAAAATACAAGAAGAGAATTAACAACTTTTTCCCATATAAAATCAATTAAAATGCAGTGCGGATAAACTGTCAACGCATCCTTAATTTCTCTTCATCTCTCTCTCTCTCTCTCTCTCGACATTCTTATGATTTAATGCCACGTTGTTCTACAATTTATTACTAATTATCTCAACAAAAGTACTTTATCTTTTTGAGCTGCCAAATAAAGTAAACTCATCCCATCCAATAATTAATTAGCCCAACTCTCAGGAAATATTTTGACAAATGAAAGTAACACTTTTGTTACAAAATATATCTTTCCTCCTATAAAAAAATAGAAGAAGATAGCCTCATCTTTTATTAAGCATAAAAAATCAGCTTATCGCTTACAAAACTGGGTAGATTACTAATGAAGATTGCAGAGGAGTGATAATTTTTTATTTTATGACGGCATATGGCACGATCTACTATCAAGCACCAAAATATTTATTTATTATTCCCATTTTATTCATTAAATCAAGTCGGTACACTTCCTCCCTACAAAGTGAATTCTAATACTATATGCAAAAATTATGGTTATGAAAAAGCATAATCTTTTTACAAGATTGAAAACGAAACTCTTTTGTGAAGGATAAATTCTAGGTAATAAAGTAAAGTTCCTAGTACAAATTCCCTCTTCTTTGTAGCTCAATATGACTAAATTAACCAGTAATTTTTATAAAGAATCCAACTAAAAGTGCTTACGCAGAATAGCCGCTTTTTGATCGCTTTTAATTTACTTTTATTGCAATAAAAAAAACAGCATCACCCAGTAACAAGTGTCTAACTTTTTGGCACTTATTAAGAACAACTTTCTCACGACTCCTTGGGGCTTCAGTTGTGACAAAGCTAGATAAATATTACTAATGAGTAATAATGATTTAATTAAATTAGGCATAATCTATCACGTTTTTCTTCAGCAAAATAAAATACGGAAACATTATTACTCCTTTGAAACTTGTCAATCTACTTTTGGCCGATTTTTTAGGCAGTTATTCAGAACCCAAACTTATTTTACCGGAAGTAGACTCACGTAATTTTTCTCAAGATTATCCCAAATCTTGCTTTAAAACGCTCAAAAATAACAAAACTGATACATTCTGATAGAAAATCAACCACTTGAGGTTGACTTGACTATCTCCCCCATTCTTTGCATTAATATAAACACATTTTAAAATAATTTAAAAGTGAAAACTTTCAATTCTCCAAGAATCTACCCAACTTTCTCAGCATTTCATCCTACTTTTTAAAAACTTTTAAAATTCCTAGAAGTAAACGCCTAGAATTTCTAAAACTACTTAGTTTCTCCAAATCAACTGCATTTTGCATTACTCATCTCAAATCGTCATTATAACTGCCCATCCTCCTCCACTTCAGAAAGCTGCATTTCTACATTGTGGATTTGCTCCGTTGCAGAAGGCGGAACTCGACAAAGCGTGAAATTACTTTATTAATATGATAATGACTTTACATGATGATGATCATTACAATTCTACAGCTCTTTAACCAGGATTATAAAGAAATAATGGCAAACTGACAACAGATAGTTTACCACGTTTGATAGGTTTCTAACCCAGAATAAAGAGCACTATAGTAGTTAAAAAAAGGGAAATTGAAAAAACGTGATGATTAATCGACTCATTAATAAGTTTATAGCCTTCTCATCTCCATTACCCTTTCATTCTAATATTTAACTTCTCAAGCGACCCATATACCTTTCTGTGGTATTTATATTCTAAATATTCATCGCCTACAACAGAATTTGAGATCGGAGAGAGATAAAAACAAGTATTTTGCCAGATTCCCTCTACTTCCGAAACTATTCATAAACTACGTAATTATATCAGCATCAGCATATATTTGAAATAACGCAAGAACAAGCATCCGCCCAACCCACTTCCAGTTATCCATGCATCAAGTAATTACCCGGGTAGCATCACATTAAATTACAACACCCAGGTCGGGTATTAGTTTGGCCCTTACCTAACATACATACAAACCTACGGAACAACTAACTCCTTTGAGAAGTAATATTCAAATTACACTCGTCAACAGGATTCTTTGATTAAGAAATTATTACTTAACTCATGCCTACATTTATTTACAACCAAATAGGGATTAAACTGCAACCCTGTGCACACATAATATGCATGGTTATTGTCCCGACCTCCGAACACCGATTTCAACACTTCCATACAATTATTCCACCAGGACCGCCGGGTCGTGAGGTTAGGTTAGCTTGTATTTGCTCAGGCACAATTACGTAGAAAAGCAATATATAATTTAAATCCTACTACACATAGGAGGGATCAAAGAGTTGAAAGTTTGCCCAACCGACGGCCAGACCTTCTAATGTGGTCCTTAACCCCAAAAAGTTTAACAAATAATAATCCCTCTCGTAAATTAAAACCAGAGCCTTTCGCTTCATATTTCTAATAAGTTCATATATCTTTAATTAAGGCCTTTCCAAATTAAAGTACGATCAACAAACCTAGCATGAATCATTATAGTTATAGTCATGGCCAAACTCAAGCATAAAATATCCACAAACTATCTCCCAACTAAACTCCATAAAGTAACAAGAAATCATCAACTTCTACCAGATAACACTCCACAATACCTACCTGTCCGCTACCCGCTACTCTTATCGTAGAACACAACCCAAAAGTAATTAAACCACCTCCGTCCGGGTTGTGTGGTTCTATCCAAAACCCGAAGAATGATTGACTGGACCAAACCTACCCGAAAAGTATCCAATTTTCCGGCCGATTTCATATTTCATAACTCTTTCATTCATAGCTAGGAAACTGATTGACCACTCTCTGCATATTTTATTCCGCTATTCTTCCTGAATCTAGATTTCAATAATTATAGACCAACCCAACTACTCAAGTCGAGCTTATGACATGTACCCGCGGATGGGAGGTAGTCGACAGGGAAAACAACTCAACTCGCAACTCGCAACCAACTCATTCATTAAAACTGGACTGACAATAAAATCATTTCTGGTTCAGTCCATTCCCAATATTTCACTTCCAACTCAATCCTTTCATACTTTATTCATTATACGATATCCCATAACCCACCAACTCCAATTGTAAATGAAAGTACGCTAAAATGAGTTGTTAGAAAACACATTTATACAATAGAAAAGTGGGAGGACGGGCCGAATGATTGAAACAACACGTACCACGTTACACACACTCTGACCATTATTTAGACGAACCACCCATCTAATTTGCGTAAAAGTAAATCCTGCCTGGTGCATGGTGGATTGATTCTGCCGTAGCCAGTAGTCCATGCATTATATTTGCTCAAAAAGTATAACAAAGTATACGATAGCATATGTACAAATACTATTTAAAACTAGGCTTTTATAGCGTGGAAAAGCCTTTGAATATTAGTAGTAGTAGCAGAAGGAGTAGCTGTAGTAGCTGTAGTAGTAATCGTAGTAGTCATAGTAGTAGTAGTCGTAGTAAGCAGTAGTAGTAGTATTAGTAGTCGTAGTAAGTAGTAGTCGTAGTAGTAGTCGTAGTAAGTAGTAGTAGTAGTAGTAGTAGTAAGCAACAGTAGTAGTAGTAGTAGTAGTAGTAGTAGTAGTAAGCAATAGTAGTAGTAGTAGTAGTAGTAGCAGTACTAGTAGTAGTAGTAGTAGTAGTAAGCAGTACTGTAAACTAACTTTATCCTTTTTAACACCACTCAAAATCCAAAACTGTAACATGGAAAATGCATTGGAACCCTTTTCATAATTGGTTTGCTCTTGTTCCAACTTGTCTCGTGTCGTCGTGTGTTTTATGCTATTGAGAATATTTAAATTTCGAGTCCTAATTGCAACCCCAAGGGTATTGAAATCACATACTGGCATTTAGTTTACCACTCGGTCCATGACATCCCTCTCATCCACCCGTTTTCTAGCTGGTGGATGAACTTACTTGCATCATTTCATTTATTTGTTTTTCATTGTTCAAACTCTTAACAACTACCTCCTTTCATTTCAACTTTCCTATTCCTCCTAACTATTTATTCAAAAATTAGTAACGAGTACCCAGTTTCGTAGACAGACACTTCCACAGAGTAATTCAAGCATGCAGAGATTATACGGAGGATTATCTAAACCCGGGTAGAACCCGGAGTATGTAGATAGAAGGGACTCTCTAAGGATTTGACGATCCGAAGATGATGACAAGAGAATACAAATTGTTTAAACTTTCAACTTCCAACACTTTAATTCCTGTTCACAATTCAGTTTTAAATCCTTACCATATACATATGCACGGTTTAAAACTTTTAATAATAAAAGCAGACCTGAAAGCCTTTCCCTCTCAATCCTCACAATCCGCTCATTCCAAAACTCCTACAAAACTAAACTTTAACAACTCAATTATTTTATTTACATTTCCAGTTGATTAATTTCATCGATTCATGATGAATCACTTGCCCAACATCATTTTGTTACATTTTAACCATTTTTACGTTACATTTTAACCATTTTTAGTAACTATTTTCTATTTAGCAAATACTAGAATTGAATCTATCACCTTAAGTAAATTTCCAGTAACCAGATAAATAAATAATTTTGTTGGCATTTTTGGTACTTCACTTTTTAAATTTTTTCCCAACCGTCAAGCTTCTAACAAATGTATTGATTTTGATGAAAAATAAGTGTTCAAAAGGTTCAACTATAAGGACACTATTCAGAAAAACACAACCTTTTACCAAAACTTTCTCTAAAATCCCAAAAAATAAAATAAAAGGCCGTATTTCACGGATACCGAATTTATCTCGCATACAGTTCTACCTCACTCATGCTATCTGAACCTCTCTGTCTCTCTTCCTATTTTAAATAACAAAAAGACAAAAGCAGCAGACAATCCATAGTTAGTATCAAATTCGAACACGTTCCCCAATTTCTATGCAACAAAGTACAAAGAACACCCTTTAATGCTAAAAACTATTGCATATGCCATCAAATCTACGGAGATACAGAAAAGGGAAGTTCCCCTTTGATAAAAAATACCATACAATCCCAGAACCAGCTCCAGTTCTGATCTTTACAACTTAATACTTCTATCTACATTGACACCCAGCACAAGTCTGTCTTTGCCTTACACTTTCCCTGGGCTCGGCATACAGCTACATTTAAAATATTAAACGGCAACTTCCAACAAAGCAGATTTAAAGACCAGTGTCAACTCAATTAGTAAGATCAAACAAATTTTACGTTTCATTACCACCCAACCAGCCAAAAAAGGTTCAAAATCTAAAATTATGCAACCCCTTTTTCTCCATATTAACTTCACAGCTCTTTTTGAAACCCTGTATTTATTTATTTCATCAGTTTTAGCTACCACTCACAACTAACTACTACTACTACTACTGTGTGTTGTCTCTAGCTAAACAACAATAATATGAACAAACATACACAATCAAAAGTGTGTATTCTTCCTGCTACAAAAACACACACGTAAAATGTAAAACTATCAAGTAAAAAGGGGAGGAAAGAAAGATCAGTCCAAGTTCATTTCACGCTTCATATCAGACTAAATCAGAGATAATTTTCTCCTCCATCCAACAACTTAACTTTTAGTTTCTACTTTCTAAAAGTAAACGTCTTCATTTATGCTCACAACCGTCAAGTAATGTCAAGCCTTTCTTCCCATTTTATACAGAAATACCTCCCTCTCTTCAACATATTCCAAAACTATAGCCAATGCTTGATTCATGACACCGGAAAAGTAAACAATATTGTCAACATGGGTTCTTCCCCTGTCACCATCCAGACTTCTCGGCATCCACCCAACTAAACTCAACGTTATCTTATGCCAGACACTATGTATGTGGAAGAAAATACCCGGAGAAAACTATAATATTATGGAATTCCCGGATAGGAATAAAATAATATGTACACCCGGCTAGAATTCACTCAACCTTGTAAATAAAACATCTTTTCCCCGAATAATAATCCCCTACTTGTCTTCAACATGTGAAATCATGTATCTGTCTCCGTATGTAACTCCTTCTTACAATTCCGTACTTATTTTTGTGGACTAAATTAACTTGGAATTTATCATAATCTTATTTATTTTATTCAACCCTTCTTTTTTCTACTCCTACAAGTATATTATTACTACTGCTAATAATCATAATAATAATAATAATAATACAAGAAGTAGTAGTAGGAGCGATAGTAGTAGTACATAATAGTAGTAGTAGTTGTAGCAGCTAGTAGTAGTAGTAGTGGTAGTAGTAGTGGTAGTAGTAGTGGTAGTAGTAGTGGTAGTAGTAGTAGTAGCAGTAGTAGTTGTAGTAGTAGTAGTAGCAGTAGTAGTAGTAGTAGTAGTAGCAGTAGTAGTAGTAGTAGTAGTAGTAGAAGAAGAAGTCGTAGTAAGTAACTTTAACTTCGATTTATGTCTATGTAAGTCTACGTTAGTTCTGCCTATCATATAATTTTATTAGCAAAACTAGTTTTACGTTATCAAGAGCAGTAGCAGTCGGAGGTCTTGGGTCACTTGGGCAATGAAAAGCTGGTAAGCTTTGCAGAATGAAAGGAGGGTTGAGGGAATTAGTATTCAAATCCAGATCCCGTTACTTAAACTTATTTAGCTAAAGTGCAGAGAAGAAGCTGCATACGTAAACTTAATATATGTCGTCTATAATAATAATAATAATGTGAGCATATTCATATCTAGTTATCAGAGATGCTACCTACTACTACCACCACCACTTCCAAGATCTTATTACTCCTTCCTCCGTACAATCCTATACTTCTTTTCTGAGTAAAGAAGTGAAATTTTGGTATTCAGTTATTCAGAAAGGATTTTCTGGCTCGCAAATCAACAAAATTTATCCATCCAAGCCTCAGCTTCCTAAGAAGGCGTGGTTTGAATATTTAATTTCCAAGTATAACATAAAATAACCTTAACATATGAGAATAAACCAGAGTTACTTTACTAACTTTTTACTTCAATACCCATCCTTCCTCTCTCTATTACTTTCAGTTAGTTAATAGTCAAGAATCTTTCTGGCAGTGGAACAAGATTTGGCAAGGAAGGAAGAGTAATAACATCCAATATTCCTTATACTAACTAAGTAGACTGCTAAGGAAGGAAATAGAAACAAACGAGCTCAAATCTCCATACCTTGTCTACCGTAATATTATCTAACTCTGAGAAAAGTAAAGTAAACGAAAAACTTGTAAACCTAAAGTAGGTAGGAGGATGGGTAAACTAGAGTTGTCCAAAAAGTGTCTAAAGATACACAGGAGAAGTCCCAAAATGCTAACTAGAAAACTAACTAACTGGCATAACTTACTATTTTCTACCCAAACAACTTTCTTGAAAAGTCGGAAGGGTGAACAAAATTCATTTTATTTTATTGGAACTCTGTCGCATTGGGAATTGTGATTTGTTCCAAGCCAAATCGTGAAGGGGTTAATAATTAGTATAAACATTGGCCCGCCGAGGAGCAAAGGTCGCTAATATTACTACTACTACTTCTACACTACTACTACTACTACTACTACTACTACCACTACTACTACTACTTCTACTACTACTACTACCA
>JAQFZX010001762.1:0-25496 GCA_034682405.1 Hydroisotoma schaefferi | reverse complement strand
GCTATAAAAGCTCCAAGTCAAGACGAACACATATACGTGAACAGAAAAGCCTTTCATTCAATAAATGTCCAAGTTGTCTGCGACGCAAAACACAAATTCACGGATGTGATTGCTAAATGGCCGGGCGGAACGCATGTCTCCCATATTTGGAGGACATCAAGTACGCGAAGGAGAATAAGCAGCGCAGAGTTTGGAGAAGGTTGGTTATTAGGTAAGCGTTGGAGTTATCAATAAATAATATTCATGAACAGTTCAATCCTTACCAACTGAATACCGTTTTCAGGAGACTCTGGGTATCCTTTAGAGCCGTGGCTGTTAACTCCAATTTTAGAAGACCCTGAAGACGCTTCTGAAAGTGAATGCAACCGAAGGTTTAAGGCAACAAGAAACGTAGTGGAGAGAGCGATTGGCATTTGGAAGTCGCGATTTCGATCTATGTGTAGGTAAATAACTCGTAATACTTAAAAATCTCCGACTATGCAACTTTTTAACAAGCAATTAATGTATAAATCTTTGCGATTTGACTAAAGAACCGGTGGGACTTCATGTTATAATCCCGGTAAAGTTTGCAAGCAGATAGTAGCCAGCGCCGTCTTGCGTAATATATACCTGGAGCGACGGATACCCCTTCTTCCCGAAGACGAATTGTTTCTGGAACAACAAGCTCAAATTCAGGATCATTGCTTGAAAGAGGTTCTTCTTGTAGGAGAAAGTCGCCGTCGAGAACGTGTAAATCAACAGGAAGTGATCGCACGATACTTAAGACGGTAAATTGACTATAATTCTAAGTCATATTGTCAAGTATTTGCGATTAAATGATATATTACTTCAATTTTTGCAGACCGTGAAAACCCTTAAATGGCTACTCCGGTGAATGGTGGGCCAAGAGCCAAAAAACCTAAAAGCTCCAGCTTTACAGCAGCCGAAAATTTGGAGCTTGCTCATGAGATTAAAAATAACTAAGAAACCATAACTGCTCATTTCAATCCAGCTATAACCAGTGACGTCAAAGATACTTGCTGGGAAAACATAACTGAGAAAGTCAACGCAGTTGGAGGACAAGGCCGTTCAACTGATCAAATCAAAAAGCGTCATCAAAATTTTCAAGCTGAGGTAAAGAAGAAGGAAACGCTGAATATTGCTGAAAGAAACAGAACGGGGGGAGGAACGGCGAAGATTTATATCTTCAACGGGGCAGAACTCTTAATTTTGTCAACAATTCCCCGAGCAAACATGGAAGGCATTGCCGAAAGAATCGATTTACATGAGGCAAGAGAATCACATCTTTTTTCACCAGAAATAGGTGCGACACATTTGGCTCTGAGATTAAAACTATTTCTTGGAATTGCAATCGGTAATAAAACTTTTTGTTTAAATTGCAGTACCCGTTATGCTGCTTCCGCCCCCATTAGCATTAGTTACACTAGGAATTCAAGGTTGGTTATTATATTTGTCACGCTATAAGTCTCCTTAATTCTCAAATTACACATATTGTAATTTGCAAAATCAGTCATACGACCACTCGCGTTGACAATAACCAGAAACGAACACGGTAAGGGGTTTTCACTTATTTAGAAATAAGGAGTATCCATATAATTATTCGCTAATTATTCATCTATTTGTTTATTAAAGAAGGGGATATTTACGAGGGCAGTCTTTATGATGACGAGGAGCTCAACCCTATTAGTTTAAGCAACCTAGAAACCGAGCCAACAGTGAATACTAAAAGGATTCCGGAAGCAAGATCAAGAAACGGTACGCCAAGGAAGCCTGAATTACGGAAGAAGTTTCGTAGCAACTTGATGACTTTGACAGATCGGCTGCTCATGAAGCTAGTGAATCTCTTCGAAAAGCAGAATAAACAGATGGAAAGCATCGTTACACTTTTGACAGAAAGGAACGAAATTGAGAAGAAGAAACTAACGATCATGCAAGCAAATATCTCCGGTAATTTCCATATTCTTGATCCTAGTAGCTCTGAATTACGTGAACGCTCTACTTAATAGTATGATTCTTCCGGAGATTGCGCTAGTTTTTATGATAATTTACTTACTGAGGAGTAAACTGTACAATTTATTGCCGTTGGGGGATGTTTTTAAATCCGGCTTATTTATAACTATTGGACTCTCTAATAAGCTAAACTAGTATTGTTCCTTAAACTGCTGACATGCTTAAAAATAAATACCCTTTCAATTGTCGTATTTATTAAACTTATCGTATTTAATTTCGTGCAGTAAAAGTCCAAAGCTTGGCTTGCATATTGAAGAGATTAGTTTGGTAATTAATAATGATTGGTTGTGAATTGTAAAAGTTTAATTGCATATGCTGTGTCATCAACAAACGGAGAATACTTGTAAGCTCTGTTTGTTCTGCGTTAAAGAAGGGTAAAAAGCTATTAAATAATTATTGGATAATGAATGACGGCTAAAAAGACAGTACTTTGGTATAAAAAGAACTATTATAGTTTGTCTTTTGGCCCTTATAACTACTTTATACATTTTCATATGCAAGTTTTCGCCACAACTTCCTCCTAATTACACGAAGAGATAGAAATGAACTAACTGTACATGTTGGTCTTTCTAGTTTATGTCAGTTTGGGTCGGGTTAAATGCTATAGACTTTGTGTGTGATATTGTTGGTATTGGCGAGGTCAGAGACTGTAACTCTTCGATCTTCTTTCGGTTTAACATCACAGTATCTTTGGACGTGGGAACTGACGGGTTTTGGGGGGATTTGGTTCGTTTGCATTAATGAAATGTGAGGTTTCTTCAAGTAGTAAACTACTGAGACTACAGACTGCCAAGAAGACTCTTCAGTCGGTGGCTGAAACTCCTTTTTGAGCAGACTTATCCCTGAAATCACGCTGGTTCCTCCGACAGAAGACAAACTCCCCAGAGGCAGTGGCAACCCTGCTCCTAGTTTTTCTATAGAAAGTCCTCCCTCCAGTATTCTCCTTATTTGCGGCTGCAGAAGCGGAGGCTGAAGACACACTTGTGAGACCTGTACCAAAGGGAGAGTTGGCCGAAGAATTGACAGCCGCTGCAAAGTTCAGCGACATGGAGAGATTCTTTTGAGCCCGAGTGGCAAGGTGACTTTCGGTAAACTCCGTTTCCTCAAGATACTTGGCCTTGGACTGTGGGTAGATTTTGAGGAGTTTTGGCTTTGATTATGATTAGGTGACTGAGCAGGACGAGGAGCTGTTAGAGATGGGTTTGAAGTTACTCCACTCGAAGATGACGTCGTCGGAGTTGCAGTTCCACCGAGAGTCGGATTCTCTCGGTGGAATACCCCTTGAGAACATCTCTCCAACAGCTCTCGTGGAAAACCACATTGCTGCACCACACAACAAGAACCAGTGATGGTAGGCTTCTGATTGCAACTCTACTCTTCAGCGTCAGCGTCAGCGTTAGGTTTAGGTCAAGATCAAGGTCATTAGTGGTAGCCCCTGATGACCGTAGTTTTGTGTAATTCCTCTCGTGTGTTTTTATTTTATTGTAGTTTGCATCCAACGGTCCCTTAACAACCAACGATCTAAACAGGTCATGAAACGTGGACCTTTTTCTCAAAATCTTACTTCTGAAAATAGAATCTGAGCTAAAGTTTCGCCATATTATTCCTTGACTACGAGATGATATTTTAGGGAGGAAAGACTTTTTTCGTGCTAAAGCTTGAATATTATTGTAAATTTATGTATTTTACCAACATTTTAAAACGCAAACGATTATCATGAAATAAACTTAACAGCAAATGATTATAAACCCATTTCACAATGAAAATGGATAAAATAATAATAACGAACAATAATACACTAATTAGACTCTTGCATCGCCCATTCTTTCTGTAGAAATGTCCTCACTGCAAGATTCAGCCTCAGATTCTCCCGTTGTATCCGCGTCCTCGTAACCTATAACAGTTGGGCGACGAGTTCCGGCTTGGCCAAAGATAGCTCGAGTCCTCTCCAACCGTTTTCTGTCTCTTTCTTTAGCCAATTCCAAATTCAAACGCTTAATACGTATAGGGAGACGAGATTTAAGATATTTCTTGATAGCTTCTGCGGAAATTTCTTTGTATTTGTTTATGAAAGCTGCACTCTAACCATTCAGGACTCCTTTATCCTTACTAACTGGAATAATCCCCTCCCCAGTCGAGTGAAATTTTACAAATTCTTTATTCAGTAATTGGCAATGATTGATCCATTCCCTTGATGGTAGCGTTAGTCCACCCGAATTCAGTGCTTCTTCCCAACTATACGTCTTCATAAGTTGCCATTCTTCAGTTGATGCACATAGTTCTGGATACTTTGTTTTTAAATTGGAAGCTACGAAGCCTGCCAAGTATTTCTTTCCGTTTTGCTCGCATCTATCTTGCATGTTCATATTTATGAAGACGTCTTCTAAATTTTTCCTTGTTAATTTATCCGTTTCTGGAATGCAGGAAGAAATGGTAACGGTAATGGGCTCTTCTTCAGCATTCGAAGTACCGTGTAGCAGAGGCTGGATGAAATTAGCCGTAAAGAATGGCTGGAAATCTTCGGGTAAATTAGAGGTAGAGCTGCAGCAATTGTTACTCCAAGACAACATAAGCAACTTGAGACGGCGCTTAGCATCAACTGGCGAAGGGTTACTATTGTACCTTCCTGTGTCGAATCATGCTGAAAGCGCTCTCATCTATGTCTTCGTTGAAACGATGAGTCAATAGACTGCTTACTCGTAAGGAGTCACCGGTTAGCTCTTGGAAGACCTCTTGAAGGGAATAAATGCTCATAATTATTCCTCTTTGAAACGGGTACAGGTATTTTGCAGTTCCAACTCGAAGCTTAAAGACTGCTTCCTTCATTCGATTTAGGATGTCTTCTATGTAATCCTTAGCTTTGTACGGTTTTTTAGTAGGCATACTCTGCTGCATGGTCCGCGAGTTGAACAGGTCAAACCAGTCGTTAACGAGTTGGATAAAAGTTGCTTCGGCTTGCCTATTAGGATAGCAGTGCCTCCATAAAGCTGCTGTAGAATTAGAAAATAAACTTGTAGCTAGCCCAACGTTCATTTTTTGCCTTCCTTGGACGTTTAAGTGCTTCGCAGTGACTTTAAAATTTGACCGCAGCTCGGAAGAATCAGTTCTTAGCATCTCCTCAAAGTCCGATTTCTCAATCTTGTAACCCCCTTCTAGAAGTAAGCCGTGAGTGAGCATATTATTTCTGAGCACTAAATAAGATGAAGTGCATCTGCGAAGAAATAAATTCGGTCCTCTTCATGTTGTGGATTTGGTACAGAATTTGAGATTGAAAATTCCACGCCAACTTTGTTCACGCCGACACCCAGTTTACACCATAATCCTCTGTTTTTTCCTCCAAGATCATTGACAATAGCCCGAATTTGAAGTCCGGAGTCATTCACCGCAGATAATATCTCCATGAAATGATCCTTGCTAAAGTCATCATCAAATCCATAGGCAATAGGTTGCTTCCATTTTGCAAACAATCCGCGAACAAAGTAGACGTTCAGAATAGTCTTAGGTCCCAAAACTTTATCTTCAACTGGACAATACTCAACATTAGAGTCTATCGACATTTCGTCGAAAGATAAGACGCATTGCTTGTAGATTCGTTCCTTGTCTTGAAAGTCGACTTGTAGCAAATTCAAAACCGAGTGAAGTATCCCTTGGTCAAACTTTATCTTCGATGTACGATTCTGCAAAGTTCTGGTAGATGGGAATGGAAAGTTTATTTTTCTCAGTGCTTCATACGTTTTAGCTTGATAGCGAAGTGGTATTCCTTGAGATATTTCCGTGTTTGTCCACTTCGGCCGTTGGGTTTGCTCAAGCCAAACCTCGACCTGCTTTGGAGTAAATATTTTGCTCAACGCTTCGTTCTGCTGTCAAAGAGTTATCCTAAACTTGTTTTGTCGTCCTATTGCCTTCTCCGTCCTTTTTACCTTTGAACCGGTGATAAATCGCTTGCGAACTGCACATCTTCTTCCATTGATTTTTAAGCCGAACATTTGCCATCTTAATATGTCTTAAATTCACTATTTCTCGTCTCAATTGTGTATTTCTTGAGCGAAGAAAAGCATTGCGCCGCTTCAGCGCGATGATGTCTTCAGCATTACTGGTACATGGAATTCAACAGCATTTATTATTAACAAACAATTATATTTTTACTGTTAGTTACCGTTAGCTAAGTAAAACTAACCCATTCTGAAGTATCATATTTCCACCAAGCAATGCAGCGTAGACATTATTCTTCGGAGATAATTCACGCGCAACGTTGGTAGGCTTATATCTAAAGAAGTATATAAACACATAAAGCAATTCCATTTGTTAAAATTATAGAATAAGGAAGGACTAATTTTATGCATACCGCAATCTTAATATCATCTCTTTGCTTAATTTAACGTAAATATCTTCATGATCACCATTTCCGGCTGGTAGTGGGAGGTGTATGAAATGCGTATGTGCCTGTATGCAAGCATCTTCGTCTACAAAAATAAAAGTTTCATTACCACATTCATAAAAAATATTATTCGTGATTCGAGCTTTGGAAGTATAAAATAGTGAAGTAAAAGGCACACCAGAATAGTGACGTAACTTCTGGGACGGTATGGCATCCTTCAATAGGATACGACGCGTAGACAGGGCATCGAAATCCGACGGATAAAAGTGTTCCGAGCATACCCGTCGTGTCTTCACGTCTGCAGCGTTTCTGGTTTGTTGTCCAGTTTTTTGCATCCATGTGGTGCAAAGGAGTAAGTGTTTCACGGGAAAGCTGAACAGTGACCGGAAGTTGAGGGGTGCACCGTATTTTACACCCTCGTACAGCACAATTGTTTACCATTTTTAATCAGTTTAATAGTTCAGGGTAATTAATTATTAAAAGTTATGAAATATGTAAAAACAGAAAATAAGTAACGAGACGAGAAACAAAAATTATTGCATATAATATAAAATTATGAAACGTAGCAAAGTTCATCGGCATCATCATTGTTGAAAAATCACGAAAAGTGCATAATTTTCCCTTATGAATGGAAGAGAAGGTTACTTTCCCTTAGTGAGTTACCGCTTGCAGTATTTTTTGTGTACTTTCTCTTTCCTGATGCCAGGCTGTGGAGATTATGCAATTTCTCTGGGGAATTTTTCCCCAGAACTCGAAAGTGAGCGATTTTAAGAAAAGATCTCACGTTGCGCGACCTATAGGGACGGTTGCTTTGGCTGGTAGTCACGGGATCTTGGTTTGCATCTAATCCACGGCTATAGTTGACGTATCCGTCACAACCGTCATATCATAAGACTTGAGGAGAGTCCAGTCTGAGCCATGTTAGTATTTTTTCCAATATTTTTCGTATAATATAACAAAGATAGGTTTAATTAGTTACATTGTATAAATTAAATTTGCATATCTTAATCTGACGAGCTGATAAAATTACGCCATGAGACAAACAATAATAGACTTGAATATGAGTTTCTTCAGAAATATAAACAACTAGGCGGGCAAAGCCAGTCGGAACTGGCTAAAATCTAGCGCCAATTGACCTTTTTTAATGTCCAGTGGCACACCCACTTCAAACGAATCCCAATTGTAGCAAAATTAGGGCTACTTTGGAGGGGTTGGGTGGAGCTAAGAAGTTTGAGCAAGACGGGTGGAGCTTAGGGTGGTGTAGATTTTCAATTGCAGACCAGATAAGTCATGTCATGCTATTTAAGCCCTAATGACAGTCTCTGGCATAAATAGCCCAAAGTGGCATTTTTACAAAACCCTGTATAAAGGCCCCCCATGAAATTACTACTCCTTTACTTTGCAGGATTAAAATTCTAGAAGTGTTAAAAGTTTATTCAATTTTTCTTTTGATTTAACATATCTGTCCCGGTGAGTAATTGCCGGACATACGGTAGTTCGATTACGTTTATGCTGTAAATATTCTATCCCCCACCATACGAGATAAATGCTATATCTTTAGTCGGGGTTAAGTTAACGTACGCGTATTGTGTTTCATTTGGGTAACTTGAGTACACAGTTAAGTACAGACGAATCTCATGGAGTTTTCATAATGGAATGCAACTAACAAAGTTGTAGGGCTATTGAAATTAGCAACCAACCAAACTAGGGTTTCTATTAAGGATAGATAGATTGTGAAGCGTGAAGATATGCCAGTAATTGCCGGACATACGGTAGTTTGATTACGTAATTTTGCTGTAAATATTCCATCCCCCACCTTACGATATAAATGCTATATCTTTAGTCGGGGTTAAGTTAACGTACGCGTATTGTGTTTCATTTGTGTAACTTGAGTACACAGTTAAGTACAGACGAATCTCATGGAGTTTTCATAATGGAATGCAACTAACAAAGTTGTAGGGCTATTGAAATTAGCAACCAACCAAACTAGGGTTTCTATTAAGGATAGATAGATTGTGAAGCGTGAAGATATGCTACTGCACAGTAGATACAAGTTCCCGTGTTCCCCCTAGTTTAATTATAAACGTGAATCTTAGTTGTTCAGAAACGTGTAATGGTGAGTGACAGTCGATAAAAGAAAGATGACAATTTTAGTCTGATGAGATTGATAAGACACGCTCCAGTGTGTGTAGCCAAAAGGATAAAACGGACTGCACTACTTGCGACAAAAACGCCGTTACATTTAGCAACTCATATTTTGATGTTCTACTCACATCCGAAACTCGGCAGCACGAACATTAAGGTTCATTTTTAGGGTAAATGGAGGCGGCAATGAAGGGCTTAGGATTCTTTGGTAAAAGGAGGTTTTGTTGAGAAAGAGAGTACCGATTTATTTTGAGTTCTGTTTTGGTTGTGTGGTTGTGTCAAGATCGCAAGTTGATATACGGGATGATGTACGATGTTAAATGTGAGACAAGAGCCATAATATTTGCGATTCCTTGGAATGGATGAAAGGCGCATAGTGCCATCTGGTTGATACTTAATCCTGGAGTCGTCCGTATAAAAAAAGGAAAAGCATAGCTGGCAGTAGCTTTCTCTGAACGAATCTAATGCTTTCTCTACTTTTCTCAACTGCTACTGAAATGAGCGATTAGTCTTACACAAATTGAACGCTGTTTCTCTCGTATTCCAATTTTTCTGCGGGATAAAATCAAGGGTTTTTTTATTATTCGTTAAAACAAGCCCCGGCCAAACATGTTCCAATAACGAGTATAACTTCT
This sequence comes from Hydroisotoma schaefferi, assembly GCA_034682405.1. Taxonomy (NCBI): domain Eukaryota; kingdom Metazoa; phylum Arthropoda; class Collembola; order Entomobryomorpha; family Isotomidae; genus Hydroisotoma; species Hydroisotoma schaefferi. The sequence continues at coordinate 16,328 of JAQFZX010001762.1, read as the reverse complement.
CAAACTTTATTTAATTATTATTATAGAACCCTTCTATCACCTTCATGTTCTTAAAACCTTATTCATCAACATTCTGCCATGACTAATAGACCTTATTTAATAGTAGTACTAGAAGTACTTTCCATGAGTTATTGATATTGGGGTCTACAGACCATATTGATTACCATTCACAAAGGAAATGAGGAAATAAATTAAAAGTCTCAGGCTTCCTTTAAATGCATACAAGAGCAGGGCCTCTTTCGGGAGTGGTTTGCTAGAAAAGCTGAGAACAAAGAAAGAGAAAGTGAACAAAATCTGAGAAAAACTGACAGAATATATTTAAAACAGGATGAAGGACTTTGTTTTAAAAATATAAAAAATAGAAGTAGACTATATTCCCATCTACCTTACGACAGTTACTCTCAAGAAGGTTATACTGTGCAGCTTTACCACCTAGTATAGTATAGTAAGGATAAAGAATGTTGAAGAGTAAAAATGACGGCCTAGCCTAGTTATATTTTGGTATCATGGTTTATTCTTCAAACTCTCTCTCCACTCTCCAGGTATTCTATTTTCTATTTACTCAATCAGGTTATGCCAGTTTGAGTGGACCAACTGGCACTAAAAACACAAAACAAATGAAGCCATATACCACCTTTTCTATAGAGTAACAAAGCTGTTAAAACTAATAGAACCTTTCTACTTCCGCCATAGTTAGTCATTTTGATTTGTGCCGGGTAAGGATCGACAAAAAATTTAAAATCGGGATTTGGAAAGGGCTTTTTGGTTGCGGGTGGTGTGACTAAAGCTTTTAAGTCATGTCATTAGAATAAGTAAGTTTTATTTCATAAAGATAACCTTTCAAAATAATCCTATAAGACTTCTTCTTCACTCTAGTTAACTCTTCAATCTTTAACGGAAACTTCCTTCCTTGTCTCTGTCACCCACCGTTACAGAAGCCAAATTAGTAAAACTAACTCAGCTCTCAGTATTCCTTATTTATTCTTAAGCTTAGCTTGCTAACATAAAAAGTCGCTTCACAAATTCTGGAAAGTAACCAACCGTTATTGACATTACGTAAGAAGGCTTAAAAAGTGGAAGCTTTATCGATGATGAACCTTTTAATGTGTGCTTGAGTAATAAATATTGCATCGTTTATATTATCCTTGAGCTAAAATACTTTTTGGTTCATATTTCTTTTAGCATTTTATCTTAGAAATATAATTAAAAGTTGTAAGTCCGTCTCCCTGATGTCCTTAAGTATCTTGCTTGTATTTCCTCTACACAGCATAATACATACCTTGTGTTACTACCACATTTAACCAATGCTTCAACATACATCGTTTCTTTCGATCTATTCGTTATAGTTAAGCCCTTTTCATAACCAGCTTTTGACAAATTAAATAGTTTAATCTTCTTATAAAATGAATTAAAGACGTTCCTGTAGGATTACATGAATTCTGAAAATCCATGAACTTCCTTCTACTTAACTTTTTACAAGAATTAGAAAAGGGTAAACATTTTGTTCAGCAAATCAAGGACCTTTCCCTTTAAATACAATAAGCGTATTTCCTGTTTTAATTCCCTATGCCTTCCGTCCGGCTTTGCATTGATCCTTGATCGCAATCCGATTACATAGCTTTAAATCCTATGAATTCCGACTAACGTTTTATTGTGCTTGCTGTCCGCTAATTTATGATCTTCTAAATAACGGCGGAAATTCAGGATCTCCAACTTTTACAAGGCTAGAAAATAAATAAAATTGGAATATTGAGTAAGATGACGTGTGTGAGTGACGGGGTGAATGGATTTGACAGGATTTAATATATTTCCAGATCATTGCTTCCTGCAGATGTACAGAGCTTCCGATAATAAATACACATAAGTAGGGAATGTTTTATTTTTAAGAGTGGAATCTAAGCCTGACACCAAATTATTTCCATACCGTTTCACTAGTACCAACATATATTAAAATGTGCATATTATCAACAAATTCCTTGCTGTTTTTTACGGTAGCCAGTTTTTACTTGAGTTTTTTCTCTCACTGTAGATGTTTGGGAAGTTTGGCTTATTGAACGCTCTCGGTGTATTGTATACTTCGTACCTTAAGCAATGGTAAGCATCCTATGTCTGACCGTATCTCCCTCCTGGTTTATGCTGTATCTTCTGGCTATAAATATTTTTCAGCCACTGCTTGCTCTCCGGCCTATAGATCTGCCCGTTTAACACCCAATCTTTGTAGTTAGAAGCATTTTCTTTTAGCCCTTTGGCCAAGATCGATAAAGTTTTTAGAAATAATTTAACCGTGGGATTCTTCACTTTCTTTGTATTTCTGAAATGTGTAAATAAACAATCTTCATTTCTCTCACATTTGCACACGCTTTCTTTCTTTGACCACAGATTCAATCAACAATAAACTTTCTAGATGGCCCAGGAAATTAAATGCAGGCAGAAGTATTGCAGTTAACAAAATCCAATTTTATTCATTTTTAATTTCACAATCGAATGGAATAAATTCAAACATTAATTCAAAATAACTCTCGTTCCAGAAGCGTTCAATTATTTGAAGAACAAATGAATATCGTTTATCCATCGCTTTCTTCCCAAATCGTGCGTTTGGAAGCGGCCCTTGAAGAGTAGTTAATCTTTAGACTTTATCATTAATATTAATAAAAGTTGGAATATCCTAACGCTTTGATCTATACATTATTATATCCGAGGGGGAATGTTCAGAAAAATATTGACTTTTATTGTTACTTTTACCATCAACCAATTAAAGGTTATATTAAATCTTAAAAGGATCTCGAACATTTATTAATTAAATATAATCCCTACTCTACATATTTACTAGAAAGGTTTTCCTACCTTCTGATTGACTTTCCTCAACCCTCAAACATTGAACATAGTCTCTCGAGTTTGTACAAATAGACTTGGTACCTGGGATTCCATATTATGCATGGAAATAAAGTCCCTTCTATATAAATCCGTAACAGGTTGGGTTCTATCAAAACATTTCCCTTTACACCATAAAAGGAACAAAATAATCGCCAGTGGCATGCCAATTAAAAATTGAACTGCATTGTCATCCATTCAAACGCCTTTCCTGTAAACAAACAACTAAAGCTTAAGTACATTAATTGGTTGGATTGGATTTGTAATTGAAGTCAAAACTTTGAGAATATTAACGTACGATTACTCGTATGTTGCAGGACTTTTTCAAACGCCTCCACTTTGAGATACTCTTGAAGTCTGATCCTCCATGTCAACAGTATCTATTTAAAATAACAAATATAGAGTATTAAATTCAGTAAGAAAATGCTCTGCTTCTGAGGAATTATTAAACACTTTAAAGGTACAATGGTTTTGCTCAGCTTTCGTTATTGAAAGCCACTACAGATCGTCGTTCAACCTTTCAAACCTGAAGTTATGCTTTCCATGTTTCCATAAGCATAAGACCTCTTCCAGTTTTGAGTAGGAGGAAGTCTGGATTCTGACTGAGAGTTAAACCATCAGCAACAAACGGATTTAACCAGTATTCCTATCGAGGATTTCTCATGATCACAAACTCCAAACAACCATATACATTGCCATGCCGGCCGGCCGGTGTATCTGAGGTCGGTTAAAATCCTATCTACTGTTACTAATTCATATAAATGAACACCTTTTGGAGCTTTTTACCCTAACAAATAAGGGTATCACAAGCACAACACTTCCCGATAAATAGGATTAATTAAGATGGATAAATTACTTTTGTGGTGTGTTTAGTGTATTTCATAGTGAACGTGTGTACCCTAAATCCTTGTCCATATCTCGCCCTCATACATTACACCGCAGACCTGTCCTTTACACATTGAAAGGGGTATATGTCCCATGTTAACATGCTTCAAAAACATCATTTTTTAACATAAACCGCGGCCTACGTCCAGGGAATTACGGTAAATACGGCAAATAAACGCATATCAAACCATTAAACCTTTATTGTTTCTAACACAGACAAAATGTAAAGTGTTAGTCGTGAATATACATAAAGGGGTTTACCCTCTAAACAAATTAGTATTTTAGTTTTACCCACACAGACCGGGGTTTCCCTAAAGAACTCCAAACTGAATATCCAAACAATAATTAATCCGGATAATTACTTCCGGTCCGGACATACGCTAAAAAAGTCATGATGACGGAATTGATCTTAGTTGAGTTACCGGAAAAGATTAATAATTCAAATTATTTTTAATCTGGCTCTGGCCAGCCTATTATGTTGGAGAATACCTTTGATGCTTTTAAACTTATTGTCTGGTTCTTCCTTGATCGCATTTGGATATGAATAGCATTAAACCTTAGGGCGTTTCTTACGAATTCCGAATCACTTTCATTGTGTTTACTAAGATTTTCTAGCTCAAAAAAATGAACAGCGGAAATAGCAAAACTCAACGTTTAAAAGGGTATATTAAATAAAATAGGAATATGTATAAGGTCTTAGCTATCGTTACATAACGTGGGCATAACTGCAAACTAGCTTTAGCAGGACTTAATATATTTCCATATCATTGTTTTCCATTTTCAGAGTTTGTGCTAATAAATACGAGCCGGATATTGCTTATTTATAAGAGTGGAATCCACTTTCGACATTCAACTATTTCTTTCACAAGTTCCAAAAGATATGAAAATGAATATATTATCAACAAATTCTTAGCTGCCCTTTCACTTTAGTTTTTATTTGGCATACACTTAAGCATCTTGAGATTGTGGCTGGGAAAGCTTTCTCTTTATTTCTCTGTGTATTTCAGTGAAATCTTTCTCATTGAAGGCTGCAGTGTATTATTCCTACCTTTAATAATGTCTGACCGTATCTCCCTCAGGATTTGTGGTGATCTTCTGTCCATAATAATAACTCATCATTGCTCTGCAGTCTACGCATTTACCTGGTTGTTGCTCAGTCCTTCCTAGAGGACAAAGACTTGCTGTTATTTCCAAAACATTCTGCTGAAACCATAATGGTTACGAGTTAAGTTCATTCTCATTTGATAGTTAGAGTATATAAAGTGACATTTTATGATAACTGACGTTGTGTGACGTCGATGCCGTTGGGATCCGGGTGTAGAGCTGTCTCTGGTTACAATCCCGTACGAAATCACCCCGTTCCTGCTCATGAAGCGATGAGATAGTCTCGTACTTACAATTGTCCTCTTTAAAATTACGTTGAAGTTTATGGATACTCTTCGAGGTTAAATAAAAAAATTAGGTCTGAACTTTAGATAATCCTAATAAATAACGTAATGTTTTTAGAAACATGTCCTACTTAAATTGAGTTAAGTAGGATTACCTTTAGTTCTTAAGGAGGATCATGGTTTGTTTGTTTTAGTAATAATACTTTTTGGCTTCTCATTAGCCCCAGAAGAATGTTCCACCTTCAGTCAAAGCGAGGAATAGGAGGAAAGTGAGTGAGATGGTTAGCTTTTATCTTGTGAAAATTAGTCCCTTTAGTTTAGTAATTACTATTTCCATTTTCTATGAAATCTAATAATCAAAACATAAGATGAACGATTAATAAAGTTAAGCTGAGGAAAGAATATTGCAAGCCGTGTAGGAGAGGAGAGGATCTTATTAACTAGCCAACTGCAAATTTATAATCTTATACAACTAAACCCACTGCACTAAGATGTATCTCCAAAAGTAAAAAAAAGCAAATACAATTTGTTCTTCAAATTCTAAAAAATGTTTTAAACAACTTTTTCGAATTTAAACTTTCTTTAGGATCATTGTAGGATTTTTTGTAGTTCTGAACTGTATTCCGTTAGAAAATCGGATGAAAATTGAGAGTAGAGTATGCTTTATTAGTTACGTTACATGACCACAAACAATAGCACTTTTATCAGAAAATATGGTATAGATTGAGTGTACCTAGAACCATACATCTAAATTGTGTCACTGCACTGGTTGACCAATAACGTTTTGTAATTATCAATAATGAAGATGCTACTGGGTTTTGATATGAGTAAGACGCAATAATGAAGTTCAAGTTTCAAACACTAATCCAACGAAGCTTTTAATGAATCAAATCAAGCCGGAAGGAAATAAAACAGACAGGGGTAGAGTGGCGACAAGAAAAATCCAACCGAAAATAATTGTATAGCTGGTACAATTATCCGTAATAAAGTTCAGGTTTCAAGTTTCTGGACGGGATTGAGGTGCGCAATTGGATGGAAGAATTGTCAGATATATTAAACAAGGTGGAGGATACGGGAGATCCCTAGCTATTAAGCCCTAGTAAGAAATTATCAACTAAGTAAATATAGAGAAAGTTAATTACCCTATTTACTTGAATAGTGTCCCGGTTCAGTAATTAGTTTTAAGTTTTTTGGGAGTCGATATTTAACGTACAATTAAATGGGGCTTATGGGTTATTAATAGTAATTATGAGGGGACACTATTCGGACGGGGACGCTATTCGAGGAAATAGGGTAGTTTTATCTTTAGTAGCATTAATTATTCTAGTCTCAGTCAACTACTCTCAGTTTTTATTAAGGCTTTCGAAGCTAGTGTTAAATCACGCAATTGAATTACTCGTCCATTGATAAATTATCCTTGCCTGTATTAGAAAATACTTGGAACCTTCAGATCCACTATTTTATTCCATGATAACAAAACAAATACATGAGATGCTCCATAGATAAAAGGGATTCTCTTTCTGAGAATCCACTGTCTGTACACCTTCGCATATCTGCATTCCCTATGTATTGGCAAGATCAGTTTATCTTTAACAAAAATTCAATTGCAGCATGCATAGGATGACCGAAATGCTCAACTCGCAGACGGAATTCAACTGCCAAACATGTTATAGTTTCGAACGGAAGCTAAAAGCTTGACCTGGAAACTACATTCGGAGTTGGTCAAGGAACGGTTAAGTAAAACTGTGGAGTAAATAAATTAATCTTCGTTTGAAAATGTTTGCCTAGAAAAGGGAGCATGCAGATATTATCAGAATCAGATAAAGGGTGTGATTTGGAGGAGAGTTGTAAAAAGAGACGGAAAAAATAGGAATGAACCTCTCCAGAATAGGAACAAACCTGTTGTCCTGCTTGTATGGATAATTTAACTTAGTCTGTAGTTTATTTAGCCAACTCTTTCTTTCCCTTAGAATTGTCATCTTGAGGTGGAAACTTCGTTTATCTCTGAAATGCTGGAACTCCCGTTGAGGATGTTAGACTTCCCAACATAATTCCATAACCTTATTCCTTCTTCAGAACCCCACTTCCCAATATTGATCTAGTTTATGGATGGAAGTAGACTTGGAGCTTTCTGGCAATAGGAATTTTTTATTTGAATAAAACGAGAAATGGTAGGTCGAGATTTTGTATAAAGCCTCCTCCTTAGCTTCTATTTATTACTTACTTCTCAGAAGGCATTGCAAAAATGGAAATGTTAGAAGACATTACCAAATTAAGGTACAATTTGAAAGGACATGTGTGAATAATTTACATGATCTTGAAGGATTGGGTTTGGGCTTATCCAGTGTATATTTTATTTGCGGTTTTAGCAAAGTGTCTCGAACAAACGTTAGATTTTTTGTGTCTTTCTATTTAAGATACTATTGCAAATCCAACAACCTGGAGTGCGCTATGTTAGTGGGAGTGGTTTGGCCAGTTTAAAATGGCGTTTGTACGTCACAATGCAATACATTGCTGGTAGTTTGACTTTCAGTTGGATTCCAGAGTTTCTCTCATTTGTAAGGGGAACGGGCGAAAGTATCAAAAAGCATGTAGGATAATAAAAACGTCCGAACACGCGTTTATGAACTTACATACTGCTTTTTTTAACTGTAATGTATTACACCAACAGTGGTTTCTGTATGCCAAGAAGAGTAGAGGTATGTGCGGGTGGATAAATTCTACATTTTTTAAAAAGGAATTAGATCCAATCATTATCGATTTCTTCAAAAAAGAGGGTAAAGGGATTTTAATACAAATTCAAAGAGTTACCGAGCAAAGTCAAATTAAATACTTCTACTTGAAGAAATGCATAGAACTCTGTTCTGAGATGTGCCACAATTTGTTGAATGACAAGATATTTTTCGTGATAAATAGAAATAAGTTGAGTTATTATAAGTTATTGATGCTTCCTTCAAAGCTTTGACGGACGAATGAAAGGCTGGGAGAAGATTTTGATTTACATTTCGGTTGGACTTGATTAAAAGGCTTGGCCAGTCCTTTAGAATTTATTTTAATTTAAAATGACACACGGAGCATTGCCCAGCAACATTTTAATTAATTCTAGAAAGAGCCACTGAAACGTTGTTGTGCTTAAAGCACTGAATTGATCAGTCAATGCGTATTTAGGCACATTTACAAGATTACAAATGATATTTTGCTTTTACTTGGACAAATAATTAGATTTTATTCCATCTCCATCTGTAGAGACTTTGTATATACTTTTAACTGTGCATTAGTGGAATTATTATTGAACCCTCAACTTTGTATATATTTATTAGACAAACACAGAGCTACAAATCTCAACAGGTATGAAGCACAGTTCTACTACTCCATCACAGACATTTTACATTAGTTCAGCAAACACGGATTTAGCTGCTCATTTTTTGTATCTTTATTCTTTAAAGTTTTTAAAATCAGATTTCTAAGCTTGAAAGTTGCCTTATCAAGTGCAAAATTCCTAAAAATTTAATTAAAGGAGGATGAATACTATAGAGCTTTTTATTTGACTTACGACCCGTACTTTTTTACATTTCTATTCTTCTGTGTAAATCAGTTCAGTTCAGAAATCAGAACTCCAACGTTTAGCTAATCGTAAAATCAGTTTATCAGTCTACCTGGCTAAGGGGCTACGGTTTATACCTAGTTCCTGGCAGACGGGGGATCGAGTCTCGTAGTGTCTGTAAGCAACCAAAAATTGCTATAAGGATTAATGGGACAAGATTTGCTGAGAAATGAAATTGTATGGGTCCAGGCATTTGCATAGATAACTCAATCTAAGGTGGTTTGCATATCAATTGCATTCCATCCGGCGACCATCTCCTAAAAACCATTCCCATTTATCAATTTGTTCCCTTTCCTCTTCAATAGTCTTATTCCTAGACTGGATGTGCAAGGTCTGTAACCAGTAGGCTGATTGTTCGTTTGAGGACAAGCAACATAGCAGTAGCAGTAGTTCTCTATCCCGTCCTCTGTGTGAAAATAATTAAGTTTATCACAGATTTGACCTTAAATCGATACAATACAATACAATACAAAATAACTGGATATATCTGATGTGTTTATAACTTTTGATTGTTACTCTTGTATTCATACTAATTATTACAGCATATTGATACTAATTATTCGCTTAACTTTGCTTAATCCACTCATTAGACTTGACAGTACTTTTTTATATTTAGGGAGTAATCAGTAAAATAACAAGAATCTATTTGGAATAACTTAAAAAACTTCTGAAGCAAAATAGGCTGTAGCTTACTCAATCTCTGAATTTTAAGTTATAAGCCGATGAAACTTTCTTTCAATGGATTGACAAAATTTAATTTAAAACAAAATTTATTTCCGTCAAGATTAGACTGCTTTTGTTTATTTCTGTTTTCTCCAATTAATTGTGTCCTATACCGGTTTAGTTTTAGTTTTTTGTCGTATTAAAATCCAAACATTTATTATTGTACAGTGGAAATATGTAAGCGGAAAGCGGTAGCAGTTCCGCATCTAATGTTTCGGGCTCAATTTCATCATAATTAGAGTTTTTTAATTCATTAATCTTGGTGATCTGCAAAAGCAAGTGTAGCCAGGAACCTTAAAAGCTGATAACAAATGTTGAAAAAGATGGACCGTTGGTGAGTTATCGTACGAGTGACGGATGGAATGACAGATATGCCGGTGGATTGATTGTAAAACGTGGAGTTGTCACTAAATGCAACAAGTTGAGAATACTCCAGGATGGATTTCCCTAAATGACATTGGATGGAAGGGGCACAGGGATTGAGGTTGGGATAGGTCAGATTGACCCAAATATTCAGTCAGCAAGCTCGAGATGAAGATAAGTCTAGGCATGGACAAAGTATCACTTCAAGTAGGTGACAATCTGTTCATAGAGTCTAAACTTTTACTAACAAGTGGCCGTTTTTAAGGGAAGTTTCGCGCAGGGAATGATTTCCCCACAAGTCAGAAAATACATTTTCTGGTATCAGTCTCAGTCTAAAACCCGACTCCGTCTGATGAACAAGTCCCTGTCTGCAACAGGTAGAAATCTCCCAATAAATATTGTTATCTAGGGAAGCAGGATCCCTTTCTTGCCCTCCACAGTCTAGCTTAGTTTTAGAGAAAGTATGTAAATATTGAGACTACTTTATTACAAAGATAAGCAGCCTGTCTCAAATTCCCACGGCCAGTTTTTAGGCCGTTTCCGTTAGAAATATAGCATGTACAATTTTAAAGCTTCAGTTTCCAAATGGGGAGTATTTCCCAGTGGATCAGGACACTATGATGACATCCAACCAACCACGGTCACAGACCATAGCGGCCGTACGACGCGAAACTTCATGAATAAAAGGCGAAATACTGTGGGTTTCAAAGAAGATATCTATGTGCAGCAGGATTTTGAATTGCATGAGACCGTGAAGGATTCGCCACTGAAGGAATCCGATTCTCAACCAAAACCTTGCTTAGAACCAGATTGCAGTTTCGAACGGAAACTTAGACTAAGGGACGTTCTTCGACCTCAGTCATTGGAAGACGAAAGGGATAGTGAAGAGGACTGTGAAGACCTCCAACCAACTAATCTCACTTTCATTGCCGTTCGAATCCTTTGCTGGAATTTGATCGAAAATCCTGTTCGTTATAATCCAGAACAGATTCAACGGGAAATGCGATCTGCAAAGAAGTTAAGAGTTTCTGAAGAGTCTCCAAAGGATTTATTTCCTTGGCCATTATCTTACATGAAAGGAGGTTACTATTTCGAAAAATATCAAAGGTTAAAACTGGAAGGTGGATTAGACTCAGAGGAAAGTAAAATCTAACTATTTAGGAAGGACTCATATTCCTCTATCTCTGTGGAAGTAGTAAGGTAAAAAGCTCTATAATTGTAGTAGCAATAGTGCGAATATCATATTTGTGCATATTATTTTGTGATATTGTAAGACTCATTGATAATTTGTGCAAAATAAGAGGAACTACAGATTTCCAGTAATTCATAAAAGGCAGTTCTTTGAAATCGCCAAAGAATCCCCGTCTCTTTCCTACTTATAGTATCTTTAAATACAATCAAACTCAAGGTGAACGGTTGTGGCAGTCCCCAGCTAAGAAATGAGGCATACAATTATAAAAATGTTGCGAATCCTGACTGATGTCCCCTCAGACAATGCGTCTTCCCAAAGTCTAGCCCTAGTCATATTTAGATTGGTCTTATCCCTGGCAAACTCCCACAGGATTTTTCTGAGGACGCTGCGTTACTGAGTTGAAGATATGTAGGATCCAGAAGGCTAAAATGCCATTCTCTGTCAGAATTATTAGCAAAGAAATAGACTCGGCTTCCGTTTCCGTTTGAAACAGTGGATAGTTGACAGTATTGGTTGGGAATGATACACTCTCCGGATTGACTGGGGGATGAGCAAGTTTATAAAAATGGAGCATCCAAAGAGCTAATTTCTTTCAAGATAAACTGCCGTGCTAATAGGGAATTTCCAATACTCTGTGAAAGTATTCAGAGAGAGCGCATCTCAATTAATATTGGAGAGATGAAAGAGTCTATATATCTACTATTCTTGTAATAATGACCTGGTGAGCTCTGCATCCTACAAACTTACTCCCTTCTCCAATATTGTCCACCCTGTACAAGATGCTAATTAGTTATTCCATCCCAATCCTCACCATCATGTACCTGAAACTGATATTGAATTTTGAAACCTGAGCTTGTGCAACAAACAACAGTGTCGATATAATTACTTAACCTTGGGTGGCAACTATTTTGGAATTTACCTGTCTCAACAACAACTCTACCTGTCTGATTCCTGATTCGTCAGGAAACCAGTAATATCCTTTGAAGAGGAGTTAACTTCCTTTCCTACACCTTTGCAACTTAACTGTAAGTACAGATTTACTTTTAAGCAATATCTTGCCCACACTTTGGCAATGATTTCACTCATAAAATAACATTCTGTCATATGTCAGCGTGTTTTACTTAGTATTTTTTATGATGCAACACCCATAGGGTTTTAAAGGATTCTTTTAGCAAAAGGGCATTGGGTTTTTGGGTCAGTGAGACGGGGCTTGAAAGTATAACTACTACACTCTTTGATTTAAATAAATAAAGTTTTATTTTATAAATATGCGGATGGACCTCTTCTCCCATTAGCAATATCAATATTAGAATTAAAGTAAACCTTTTTTCGTGAAACCTTCAGAGTTTAAACAAATTAAACTGACAATAATGCAGAAACTCCCCTCATTAGTAAATAACTGTAGTAGTTCTTGTAAAGTAGTGTTGGGTAATGAGTTGTTCCTATTTGGATTTTAAACTGCAGAGTTTGGAAATGGAACCAAATGAAATAGAAGGGAAGGGGGGCGAGAAAAATGTTGCCGTGGAGGAACCACCCCCAGAGAAATCCAAGTCACAAATTTTGACCTCAGAAAAAGTCCCGATAACAACTGAAAAGGTCAAAAAACGCCCTTTCTCAGCTCATCGTTCCAGTATACAGATTATAAGGACCCACAAACGTCCCGCGGCGGGTGGGAAGGAAGTCGGATGTTTTATTATTTAGATCGTTTGCTGGGTTTCATAAAATCCTATGGGAAAGTCCAACTCCACTCAAATAATCCAAAACCTATTGAACGGGTAAATCTCATTCACACAAAACCAACTAGGACTTTGATTATTCCGAACAATCTTCTGGATTGGACCCTGGCTCTGGCTGGAAACTATTCGAGTGAACATTTATACAAAAGAACCCCCCTACCGGTCGTTAACAATATAACTTTAACAATACTTTAAAACTGTTGAATCAACAAAGAAGTGGAGTTCAGTCTAATAGTAATTAAATCCACTAATTTAAGCCATCAACATGTTTACCTTCGTAAACTAAAGTTAGACTTTATACATAGATTTTATGAGGAATTTTAGATGCTCGAAATGACATAGAGTTGTTGGTAGATTAAATATTATAGGCCGTTTTAAAATGTATCCTACCAGAAGTCACAGACAAGGGACACGGGTAGTAGTAGTTCTTGACTTTATTCCATCTCTTATCCTGTATTTTGAGTCATGAGTTTTTCCTCTACCCACAACAACTGCGGTGCTTAGTTGACATGGGATTCGGGAAGATGAGATGGACGTTTCAACCAGGAACAGGATCTTAAATATAGAGGTTTGCAATCTCAAAGCCCATCTCATGTCCGTATATTAATCAAAGTAATTCCATCATTTCAATCAGCACCTTTGTCCACCTCCCCGGCCTTTTCTGAAGGATCTCAAGTTGAAGACTTGAACCGTGTTCAGTTCCGACTCCAGCTTGAAACCTCCACTGTACAAGTCCAGGATTGGGTTGAATTATTCATCTTATTTATCCTGAAAGAGCCAACTTGTTGCATTTTTACTAATCTCAGTCTACGTAAGTCCAGTCTTTTATCTTTATTTTAGAGCATCATGCTAAAAACGCTGCGGAAAATAATGCATTGAACTATCCTATGCTTGGTTTTTTTAATTTTAGCAAACACCCAATACTTCTATTCTTCAATGAAAATAAAAAACAATTAAAGTTAAACATCAATTAGGCACAATTAGTGGGCTTAAAATACAAAAAGTCTGGATTTAGAATGAAAAACAGGAATATGACGTGACTCAGAAACCTCCGAATAAGTTGAGATTTAATTTAGAATATAGGATTTTAAGAGAGCCGTTTTGCTATAAAAATAAATCTTTCCTATGTAGTTCTCTCTAAACTATTCCCCTGGAAATGAGACCATCACCGGGGTAAACCAATTACTCGAGGAATTAATGCCATAAATAGGGTTATCTAGGGGAGAGTATAAGACCAATTGAGTTGAGGTGTGTTTCCAAAGTAGAAAGTAGCACAAGTAGTTTACTCCCCATGATAACCAACACTCATCATGCAGACTTTGTAGTACGAAGGTTAGGTTGGTTGGTAGGTGGGTAGTTGCGGGGGGATCAACTTAATTAGGTCTCAGGTTCTAGGAAGTAAGAAGGTAGAAATGCGACGCTTGTATATAACCACCTTTCATTTAATTTGATACAATTATAAAACACTAGGCTCGTAAATTGCACTGAAGTACACACATGCCTGCTAATTATTTTTGTGAAAGAGCTATGAGGGAAGCCAGGAGCCTGTTTTGTAAAAAAAAAAACCTAAGCTAAGATTTCCTCTAGAAGTTATCCTTTTGGTTTTTAAGTCTCATTATAGATTTAACAATCAAAGTACCCCAAGATGGATTAATTACCTGTTGTTTCAACAAAATATTAATAAGTGGTTGGAAAGAATCGAATCGATAAGAACGGGAAGGACGACCGTTAGATATTTAGACCATTTTATGCAGTATTTTCTAAACAACAAACATAAGTTTTTCGGTTGCAATCCTGTCGACCCAACCAGATAGACTTGGTTTCCGGAAAAGAAATGAATACAAAAGCAAAGCCCTTCACTTTCACTCATCGAAATTTGTATAAGTTAAACGCACAATTTCCTTTGGGGACGAGTAACAAGATTTTGAAGGTCTTAAATGCAGAATTAGGAGAACCACGGTATAACTTCCATCTTCTACTTTTAAATATTATGAGGTCTGATCAGTCTCTGTGTCTATCTAATTATCAAATCGCAAGTTAATAGCTCACACGATTTTATTTTTATTATTTGAACACAAACCAAATATACCTGCAGTTTTATTTTTTCAATTACTTCAAGCTTGTGACTGAAACCAATAGCTCTTGTCTTAGGAAGAGTTAAGCAAAGTTGCGTGAGAGCAAGCTATACAAAAATGTGTTCTTTAGGGCTTTACCACGCGATATTAGTAATTAGTCTGCAGTATTTAATTATTCTATTCGGTACAGAAGTAGCTACTTGTTGCACATAAATGTTTCAGCTCATTGTTTTTTCTTAGGTAAAGTAAAGAGCGTTTAAGCCGGGCTGGATAGGCAGGGATGGATTCATTACAAATGGAAGAATATAACAATTTAAAGCCGGAAGGAATCCTAAAAAAAAGTTGAAGTATCGGCTTCTTCACGGAAATGGAGGAAAAATATGAAATATTTTATCGCAGTAGTAGTGAGAGTGATTGAATTTCATTCGAGTTGGGCTTACTCTCGTTGGTTCACTTTCTCTGCAACATAACAGAAGCTGTAGTTTTAGTACTTAGCGTTAAAATTAAATATTATAAGCTAGGATCTAGAGCAAACATTCACTGCAAAACTCATCCGCATCCAAATAAACACTTGTTTAAGGAAATAAATATAAAATTGCCGTACTGAACTTGAAGAAATCCAATCCAGTACTGAATGGGAGCTTGGGTGAGACTTCTCATGGACCCTTTGTGAAAAATAGGAAGAACTTTCACCTCAATCCGCTGATTCATACCAATTGCAATTCTGTGAAATCCTAGTCCACTTCCTATCCATAAATAAGATCAAACTGATTAAATAAGATGTTATTTCCAGCAGCCATTTTAAAATTATCGGGATACGGCCTACTGAGCTTTACATCTTACAACCTTATTTCCACCTCCACTACTTCATATCCTCCGACACATTATCCCATCATTTTTCAATCCTAATCATCAAGATTATGTACCTCAAAGTGATCTATAAACCGGAACTTTAGACAACATAGCCTAGACAGGTACAGAACTTCGTGTGACAAATCTTTTCGGATATTACCGTATTTCCCGATTTAATTCCCCGCCCGAAATTATTCCCCCCCCGGTATAATTCCCCATGGGGTTCGGGCCATTTGAAAAATAATTCCCCACCCCAAAATTTATTCCCCACGGGGAAAAAATTTCCTCAAATTGAAGCTTTTTTAATAAAATATTGAAAGTTAACTTTCTCAAAGGAAGTTTAAACGGTGTTAAAAGAGGAATACCTAAAATAATTTTGAGATGGGTTTTTTATCATAAAAATTTCGAATTAATTTATAATTAGCAAAAGAGAATGCGTTTTTTTAACTAAACTTTAAAATGTTTTTTGTAATTCAAGTAAGGAACTACTTTAGAGAATGAACATATAGGAACAAAAAATTACTAGTATTTTACAATTGCCATTAAAAAAATTAAACTGAAGTTTTATTATGTACACGATTCATATTCTCTAGTTTAATTCTTATTCACTCAATTTCAGTTTTAAAATAATTATGAATT